>JAJIBD010015275.1:0-18165 GCA_021461705.1 Cryptotis parvus | reverse complement strand
AGAGACCACCTGAATTGACTCCCCTGTGCCCTTCTCTCCCCCAATGCCCCCTCACCACTGCCATGTCACCCCGGCTTCTTGTCTTAGGTAATAGGCAGATCAGTATCCATTGTGTTTCCCCAAACAACAAAGCCTGAATCTGGTTTCACAGTCTGCTGTGTCACTCCGGGTTTCTCCACCCTTGCCCCATAGGTCCCCATGGACAACGTCTAATCAGGTCCCTCTGGGCTCCTGTGGACAGTCCCTACTCAGGCCCCCTCGGTGTCCCCTGTGGACAGTGCCTTTTCCTCTCCGCCCATTTTTCAGAGAGGGTTTGTAGTTGCTGTTTTACGAGTTCTCTGCATACTTTTGTTCTTTCTAATTTGGGATTTGGAGCCGCATCCAGTGGAACTCAGGGTTGACTCCAGGCTCTGTGCTCAAAACTTCTCAGGATAGTGCTCACGGACATGCTGCAGGATCAAACCTGGGCCTCTCAAATGCTAAAGCATGTGTACTTTAGCCATTGACCCTATATTGAACAAATGTCCAGCAAATACCTTCTCTCACTCGAGCAGGGTCTGTGCATTTGAACTGCAACAACTTTTCAAGGTTCTAGTGGCAGCAGTGTCTGGCCACAGTATTTCCAGTTGTGTAAAGAAGCACAAAGTCCATCCTGTGATTGGTCTCAAAGGGTGGTTGTGGGAGTGCCAAAAGTGTTTTTAAAAGCCAGTGGAAATAGTTGTGTTGGGCTGGAGAAGCCATACAGGAGGTAGAGCACCGGCCTCGATGCAGTCAGGAGTTTGATGCCCAGCACCCGGCAGGAAAACTGGCTGGCAGGGGTATGTTACAGGTATGAGGCCCTGGATTTGAGCCCCATTGCCACACAGACACTCACATAGGCACTGTCTTGCTCTCCCATTCACACTGGCTCATATGGACACACCCTCACCAAGACACACCCATACTTTTTCAGTCTAGGGCAAGGAGAGGGCTTGGACCACACCCAGCGGTGCTCAGGCTTATTCCTGACTCTGCACTCCAGGGAGCACTCCTGGAGGGCTCGGGTGATAAGGTGGGGTGCCAGGGATTGAATCCAGGTGACTGCATGCAAGGCAGCTCCCTAACCATTGGGATATCTCTCTGGCCCTTCACCCGTACTCAGATACATACTCATGTAGACACGCTTATACACTCTCATACTCAGAAACTCATGCCAGACGCTGCATGTTCCCTCATACTGTCACACACACTCAACACACACTCATACACTTTCACACACTCTCATACACACACTCACATACACATATATACTCAAACATACTTACACACACTTGCACACATACACACTCTCACATGCTCATACACACTCATACACGCACTCACATGCTCACACATATACATTCACATACTCATATATACTTTCACACATACACACTCATACACACTCACAAGCACACAAACACACACTCCCATGCCTTGCGAGAGCTCTGGAAGGCAGGAACCTGCCCAGGACTTCCTCTGATGGAGTCGGGGGTCTGTTCTCAGGGGATGAGGGGGGCTCTTGGGACTTCAGAGCGTGATCATAGGGTCACAAATGCTGCAAGGCCTTGGGTCCCAATATGACGCTGAGCCTCCAGAAGGCAGGCATGGACTAGGCAACTTCCTGGCGGGACCTGGATACTATCCTGGTGAACCTGGGCGTTTGTGGGCCAGGTTGGCGCTGAAAATCCAAGCCCTTGCCACTGTGTGGTCCCTCACTCGGTCAGGTTTCTGGGAAAGACCTGGGGTTCCATTTAGTCTTAGTGCCAGCCCTCGCCTTTTACTTCCTGCGGATGCACGCATGAGCTTAGGTGCAAAGGTTCTGGTTTCTAGTTCAGTCATCCCTGAACTGCACTAAAGGGCCAAGGCCCAGCAGAGCCTGGGGTTCTCAATGCCCAAGGGTTTGCATTATTTCTAACTGACCCTGCAGTCTGCCCTCCCTTTTCCTGGGATCCCAGATGAAGCCCACCCCGCCCAAGAGGCCTAAAACCTGGTGGGAAAGGCAGCTGCCAGTGTGAATGGCTTTTTGTTCTTAATTGAATCACCATAAGATAGTTACAAAGCTGTTCATGATGGGCTTCAGTCACACAATCTTCCATTACTCATCACCAGAACACATTTCCCACAAACCAATGCCCCAGTTTCCTCCCACCACCCCAGCCTCACAGGCTCTCTCTCTGTCTCTCTGTCTCTCTCTCTCTCTGTCTCCCCCTCTGTTTCCCCCCCTAGGATTTATGGTTTGCAGTACAGACACTGAGAGGCCATCACGCTTGGTCCTTACCTACTCTCAGCACGCAGTTCTTACCCAAAGTGATTCGCTGGTTTTGTTTCACGCTGGCCCATCTCCTTCAACCTTTGTGCCCACTGTCCCCCATCATTCTCCTTAGTGCTCCTGCCTCTTGGAAACCTGGAAACGGCTGACCTGCAGCTCTGCACCTGCCCTCCGTTGGCAGCTGGATCTGGGCTGAGCCCCCGGTCTTGCTTTCAGTTTTGCAGTGTTTTATCTTTGTGCAACCGGCAGCCATTCGTGAGAAAGGAAACCAAGCCTGCAGGTGAAAACCACCACCCAGATTCCAGGAAAACGCCGTTTACAGTTTCTCTCCTCTACAAGCTGTGTGCAGTTAGATTAGCATGTAGGCACAGCCCACACGCTTGGATGGAGGAGCCCCAGCCAGGCCCTTTCTCTCTGCCTCTCTGTGACTGTCACAGACGTCCCTTGTAAGCATGCTGGAGCCTCCTCTGAAACCCCCTCCTCGTGTTCAAGCAGGTCCGCGTCCAGGATCCCGGCATACCGTGGCAGCCCTCTCTGCGTTTTCTCCACCTCACAGACCCCGCAGTGCCAGCAGCCTCTCCCCACTTCCTCCCTGGGCAGGCAGAGTCCCACTTTGTGAAGGACGCACAGACGCACAGGAGCAGTGAGCTCGGAGTGTTCGTCCTGGCACTCACTGTTGAGCTCTCCCCGGGGATCAGCAACGGGAAGAAGACAGTAGGTAAGCAGAAGGCTGGCATGCTGTTCCTCACGTTGTTGTCTAAGTGACTGTTCGCGGGAGAACCGTTAGCTGGATTTTAAGGAGATTGGATAGGACCGCTGGCTGTTTCAAGTGCGACTAAACTTTAATCGAAAAGCGTACTGAATTTAGAAAGCTTTGCTTTTCCATAGATTTTTTTTTTTTTTGCCACTCCTGGCAGTGCTCAGGGATCACTCCTGGCAGGGCTCAGGAAGCCAGATGTGGTTCCAGGGATCAAATTCAGGTTGGCTGCGTGCAAGGCAAGTGACTTACCCACTATATTATCTCTCTAGCCCTACCAATGACCTTTAAATATTCTGGAGATTTTTAAGTTCTTCTTGCTCTCTAGATAAACCTCTTCTTTTTTTATATATTTGCACAGAACATAGTGCCTCAGAAATGTCAGCATGGGAAAAGTCTGAGAGAGACCAGAGAGACAGTATAGTGAGCAAAGAGCTTGTCTTCACAAGGCCTGCCCGGGTTCAACCCCAGCATCCTATTTGGTTCCCTGAGCAGGGCCAGGAGTAATTCCTCAGGGCAGAGCCGGGAGGAACCCCTGAGCATTGCCAGGTGTAGCCCCAAAAATAAACAAAAAGTTTGAGGCTATTTTTTTCTTCTCTTAACTTTAGTATAGTCATATATATAGGTAAATTCTCCTACATATATAATTTTGTTAATTTTCTGAATTATTAGTTGGACTTTATCCAGGTAAAATATACTCATATTATTTACCACTCTAAACATAGCTCATATTATATAAATGTGATAGTTCTGTGTTACTTTCCATACCATCACATTATAAGATTTAAATATTTTATAAAAAGCACTTTGTAGTATAGGTAGCATGATTTAAAAAGTAAACAATTAAATCTAATGTTGGAGATCCATGGTTTCCTTAACAAGATCAAATTGTAGGGCCTGAGCGATAGCACAGCAAGAGGGCATTTGTCTTGCATGTGGCCAACCTGGGCTTGATTCCCGGCATCCCTGAGCACCGCCAGGGAGTAATTCCTGAATGCAGAGCCAGGAATAACCCTGAGTTTCACCGGTGAGTCTCAAAAAGGAAAAAAAAAATCAAGTTCTGGTTATAAAGCTTAAAAGTAGAGTAAGAACTAGAACATAAAGACCATTTGGGCTCATACCTGACAAACAGGCTGATCTCAGTAGAGTCAAAGACACAGCCTGGGGTTTGGTTTTGGTTGTGATCATCGAGAGTAAAAAGGCTTGTACATACTAAAACTATAGTGAATTTTTTTTCCTCCTTAAAAACGGTGATTTGACTTAAAAGGAATACTGATGTGAGCCATCCTCGGCTCATGCCTTTGGGAGACTAAGAGCTTGGGGCGGGCCAGGCCGCAGATGCCCTGTGGAGACCCACCCAGGCTTTCCCCGGGTGCAAATACTTGTGTGGCTTTACAGAAGGAAGCCGTGAGCTCCTCCCACGGAGGGATTTGATAGTTATGAGTGTCGGTGTACTGTGTGGTCATCCGTCTGTCTGGGAACTGGCCTCAAACATTTTCCAGGCCAAGTGCAGGAACAGGCAACACTGTGCCTTAGTAACAGGAGGAGCCGTGCTCTCTGCAGCAGGTCTAGGGATGGTCACCGGGAGTCTGACATCCTGCCGAGACCAAACCATTTATGCTGATAATTGCACGAAGCCCGTGTAAACCACACACTTTCACCTTCATCTTGTGTGTCACATCCACAAACACTCATCCGAACATACTCGTGTTCTCAGTAACAATACCCCCTTTTAAAAAATGAAAGTACTTTTTAAACACCTGAAATGCTGAGATCAGACACTTTGATACGACAAATCAAGGGTCAAGGGGCTACGTGGTGACACCAGGGCACAGGCCGGGGGAAAGTGTCTAAGGCCACGACCTATAATTCGGAGTCGGTGCTGCCGAGAGAAGACAACAGAATTGGTGCTGCCGAGAGAAAGCGTGGAGCGTCCATGCTGCCGAGGGAAGGCTCTCCTGCTTATGAGACAGACTCACAAGTTCTAAACGAGTAGCTTTCAGAAAAAAGCTTTTAGCAGCCCCCCGCCCCCAACCCTGTCCATATGGAGAAGAATCTGTATGGAATTTGCTCTGTCCTTGGGAAAGTTGCTTGCAGGGACAAACGGCTGAGTTTCACAAGAACTACGGTTGCAGCAGGGTGGGCTGTGCTGGCCACTGCCAGCAGAGCATGGACTTGTGGTTCTTGCCTTCCAGCCTGCCCCAGACCCTTTACAGAGAAGTAAGACAGGATGCCGGAAGGGGCTGATTGCTGCAAACCCATTTGGACATTGCTTGTGGACACCCAGCCCAACGACCAACTGTAGCAACAGTGACACGGGATTCAGACACGTGCAGATGGGCTCTGGGGCTCTGGGGGCCTAGTCTGTGTCCCCAGGAGCTCCTCCCTCCCTGCACTCACCGCCTGGGCCACCTGCCACCCCGTTCATGGAAGCCGCCGTGCACTGTGCCCTGGGTTGAGCTCTGAGCTCCGGGCCCCCCTCTTCCCCTCTTCCTGTCTCTGTGGAGCTGGTTGTCCCATGCAAGGTTAGGGCTTGGCAGCCAGATAAGAGGATGAAATGTTCCAATTCAGAAACAAAAATCATCTCAGTCTGGATAGCGTAGTCTCCGCCCTCTGAAAGGCCAATGTGTCTGCCTCCTCCTTCAGTCTGTTTACTGTGACTTCTGAGCTAGTACCCTGTAGTGTTTATTATTAACCAAAGTGTGCAGGGTAGGTGGGGCAGTCACCAGGCTCCCCGAAATACACACGGTAGGTGCCTAGAGACAGAATCTATGTCTGCTTTCGACTCTAGAAATGATTTCTGCAGACAGAGGAGCTGAGAGCTTTTCACCTCTCCAAGCTTCCGTCTGGAAAGACAAGACCCGCAGACTGCATACAGGAGACTGTGAAACTGCTCATTCTCAGTCCTTGATATGCAAATGATTTGCTGCTTGAGACTTACTGCTCCATTTCCAACGTTTGCAAAACTGTGATGGATTATTGTACAGGAAGACGCTTAGACTTCGTGCTTTCTAGCTCATTGTATGCATATAAAAAGAAAGTAGGTTTGAAACTTTTACAATTACTAGGGAAAATACTAACATCTATGTTTGCTTTTATTTGTGGGGGCCAGGGAGGCCGCAGATGGCCGTTTGGGCTGCACTGGTCCCGCTCAGGCCCACTCCTGACGGGCTCTGGGGAGGCGAAGCTGGATTGGCTGCTTTTAATCGAGGGCATTACTCCCATACAGTTTTTCCAACCCTGAAGTTCGTATTTTTAAATTCAAAATGTGAGCAGCATTTAAGCGCCGCCTTACTGAACGGGAAGTGGCAGCTGGTGTTTCAGAAACTAAAAAGTAAAACGTCAAACTTCCCAGCTACTCTATTTGCAGACATTTCATTTCATCTAGAGTTTGGTTGTCCTTTCTGGGCAGTGGTTATCGCATTCTCAAAAATAATTCTTTTTTGGAAACAAAGTAAATAGTAATACAATCCTCTAAACCATGCCCAGTTTGTTCTGGTTCTGAGAAAAACAATTGGCAGAATTTTCTCGAAGCCCTAGTTTATTTTCACTTTTCATTAAAAAAAAAAATCAAGATGTTTTTATTCTTGTCCTGGAAACAGGTGAGAATCACAGAAACTTTTACATGCACAGTTTGGGTTGTTCTCTGAGTTAAATAAAATCATACGCTGCACACTGGCAGCAATGGTGTGTGTTTTTCTTTTTGGGTCACACCTGGTGATGCTCAGGGGTTGCTCCTGGCTCTGCACTCAGGAATTACTCCTGGCTGTGCTCAGGGGACCATATGGGATGGTGGGGATTGAACCCGGTCGGCTACGTGCAAGGCAAATGCCCTCCCTTCTTTGCTATCGCTCCAGCAATGGGATTTTTAAAAGCTCACCAGAAACGCATCTAAATTTTGTTGTTTGTTTGTTTGTTTGGGATTGGGGGAGAGGCAAGGGGTAGTAACTACAACCAGCAATGTTCAGGGACTACTCCTGACTCTGCACTCAGGAATTACTCCTGGTGGCACTCAGAGGACCATATGGGATGCTGGAGATGGAGCCCAGACAGAAAATGCAAGGCAAGTCCCCTACCCGATGTACTATCTCTTTGAACCCTTTGTAATATTTTTCTTAAACTTTTCTATTGAGCAGTAGTTCAAGCTCAAACATATGTTAAAATAATCAAATTGGCTTCAACATGCTCCATATAAACATCACTGTAACACTGTCTTCCAGTAGATCATCGATTTGCTCAAGCGGGCACCAGTAACATCTCAATATGTCCTGTCACATGCGAGATAGCCCAAGGGCATCTATCTACCCGCTCCAGGAACATAAAGAGCCTCAAACCATTCCATCAAGTCATGGGAATGAGGTTCATAATTGTTACTGGTATTTGGCATGTCAAATACGACACAGGTAGCTTGCCAGGCTCTGCTGTGTGGGTGGGATTCTCTTGTAGTCACATCAAAATTTGAGCATTTATTGATGAACCACATGGCCGCAAAGTGGCCACATGAGCCGGGCTGTGATCAGCTCTTCTGCTGGGTGGAGCTCTGAGGAGAGGGGAGTCCAGATGTGGAAAATGGCAGCCCTCATGGTGTGGGGGTTCTTCTGGCTTCTTGTGAGGCTCTGCTGGATCACGAGGTGTGCAGGAGGGATGGCGGGGTTCTAGCCCTGGCTTGCCACTCCAGCAGAGCCATATAAACATATACATGCCTCTCTCTCTCTATATATAATAATATATATATAGAGAGAGAGAGAGAGAGAGGAAGAGAGAGAAAGAGAGGGGAGAGAGAAAAGTACATATGTTTTGGGTTGGGTTCATATATATATATATTCTCTCTATATATACTCTCTATATGTATATAGAGAGAGAGAGGGAGAGAGAGAGAGAGAAAGAGGGAGAGAGAAAAGTACATATGTTTTGGGTTGGGTTCACACCTGGTGGTGCTCAGGGCTTACTCTGAGCCTCTGTGCTTAGGGATCTCTCCTGGTGGTGCTTGGGGGAACCATATGGATGCCAGATACGGAACCTGTGTGGCCTTGGACAAAGCAAATGACCTCCCTGCTGTACTATCTCTCCATCCCCTCTCACCGTAATTATTATTCTGAACAATTTTGGGGTAAGTTACAAGCAAGAAGGCCCTTCCTTTCAGAGTGACTTCCTAAGAGCAATGGCATGGAAGAGTCCGTAGTCTGCTTACTAGCTGAAAGTCAGTGTTGTGTCTAATGTCTGTGCACACCCCAGTTTTACTTTCCGTCCAGTAGCAAGAGCCCGTGAGTGGGTCCCTTTGGTTTCCTGCCAGAGACAGGTCAGACAGTGGGGTCCACTGCAGTCTCTTTCTGGTCTCCTTCTCTGCCTGAAGACACTCGTGGTGCGATTCTCTGTCTACATCCCAGGAAGTGGAAAGCTGATGAGCTTCTCATGCTGTGGGCTTGGCGGTGGCCCTAGTGGCCTGACTTTGCATCTGTCTGTCCTGAGACACTTCCCTGTGCACCTGTGGCCCCTGTCAGGCGCTTTGCCCCAAGGTCCCTGGTTCTCTGACTTGTGTTGGTTGGGTTAATTTCTCTTTGGTACCAACTAGCCTTCTTCCTTTCAGGTCGGGCCTGGGCTCCTGGATGCTCCCACCTGGCTCTCCATGAGTGCTCTCTCTCCCTTTCTCTCTCTCTCTCTCCTCTCTCTCTCTCTCTCCCTTCCTCTCTGTCTCTCTCCCTCTCTCTTTCTCTCTCTCTCTCTCTTACTCCCCCTCTCTCCCCCCTCTTTGTCCCTCTCCCTCCCTCTCCCTCTCTCTCTCTTTCTCTCTCCCTTCCTCTCTGTCTCTCTCCCTCTCTCTCCCTCTCTCTTTCTCTCTCCCTTCCTCTCTGTCTCTCTCCCTCTCTCCCTTTCTCTCCCTCTCTCTCTTTCTCTCTCCCTTTCCCTTTCTCCCTCTCTCTCCTCTCCTTCTCTCTCCCTCTCCTTTTCTCTCCCTCTCTCCCTCTCTCTCTCCCCTCTCTCCCTCTCTCTCTCTTTCTCCCTCTCTCTCCCTCTCTTTTCTCTCTCCCTCTCTCTCCCCCTCTCTCTGTCCCTCTCTCTCCCTCTCTTCCCCCCTCTCTCTCTCACACACACAGACACTCTGGCAGTATCTCTAGGGTCCAAGATTGGGTGGGCTAGCTGTGCTTGCTGCTCCCCCAGACGACTTGATTTTGAGCCTTTCATGGAAATACAGAGCTGCCTGTATTTCATCTTGAGCACATGTGCCCACTAACGTGTGAGCTCACGGGAGCGCCTGTGCAAGCAGGAAAGTACGTGCCCACCTGCAGAGTACATGTACCCTGGATGTGCAAGCTCTGAGGAATGCATGTGTGCGGAAAGTGCGTGCGTGGGGAACAAACACTCTTCCATACCGGGAAGCTGCGTGTGCACTCCCAAATGTGGAAGGTGCGAATGCTCGAACACACCTGCGTTTCCGGAGCCGGCCCAGAGCTGGGGTCCACAGGTGGAAACGCACTAGGGACTGCTGCCGGCCCGGGTGGATGAGCGCTGGGGAACCCTCAGCCCCGCACTAGGCCCCCATGTCTGTATCTTGGCTTGGGGCTGCTGACTCTGTTGCATCATGTGCTTGCTCCCTGGCTCCGGTCCAGAAAGACCCGACAGTGAATTCCATGATGCCCCCAAACGGAGAAACCACAGAATCCTCAGGAGGAGGTGCTGGGTGGCACGTCCACACCTCGCTGCGTTCCTGCACCTACGCTGCTGCTGGGACCCGTGCTGCACACGCAGCCTGAGCGCCCGCACCGTGCGCCCCCACACCCCGCTGCGTTCCCGCACTCCAACCCCTGCTCAACCCGTGCCACACACGCAGCCTGAGCGCCTGCACCGTGCGCCCCCTCCGTGCTGGTCCAGTTCTCCCCCCTACCTGTGCCCTTGCTCCGTTCTTCTTTCTGCGCTGGTTTCCTGGTCCGTAATTGAAATAGCATAAAGCACATTTGTTTCCGATTTGGGGGTTTCTCCTGTGTTTGCCAGATCTAATTTTAATTTTTACTGGACTGACTTCTCTCACCTGTCTCCCCACCACACCCCCAGCCCTTGGAGAATAAATGTCACTGGCCCCAGCGTTTCTATTACACAACCCGATACATCCTAACTCAGACACTATGGAACAATCCAGAATTGCTTGGTTGAGGTATTGGCCAACTTTTCATCTTTGTGTTTCAGTTCTGCTCAGTCTGCAGCGTGTCTTAAATCTGTGCTCCTCCGGGATGCTCTAAAAAATGACAATTTCAGAGAAGAAAATAGAAATCTGAAGCACCCAGTAAATCTTTTGGATTTATTGTTCTAGGGGGTTTTCAATTAAATGTTTAAATGTGATTAAATTTACAGGAAAGCATTTGATAAAGAAAGGGGGAAGGCAGCCATGAACTGGCAGGACCGTAGCCCTGGGAAATAATCCCAGTCTTTTCCAAAAGTAATTCTAGAGCGTTTCTGCCCTGTCCGCCTGGGCACCCCCGGCTCTACCCCAGCACCCATGGCCGTGAAAGAAACCTTACACACGTGGCGGAAAGAGAAAACGCTCCAGTGCCTGAGACCATCTCAGATCCTTCACTCACTCGGGCTGGCTGTGGGCTGGGGCAGGTGATGTCCTTCCAGCCGCCTCTAAGTCCATCCGCCAACTTCACCCTTGAGTCTGCCCCAGCTGCTCCAGCGCCGTTCCTGTTCTGACCCAAACATCAGGATGTCCTGCTGCTCCCTCAGCAGACCTGGGTCTACAGCCCTGAGCTCAGACTCCTGAGAAAGCTGCCCCCAGCTCACTCATCCGGGTAGCAGCACCCTCTGGGACTGCAGTGGAGCTGAGCTGAGCTGCTACCAGATTCCCCCCCAATGATCAAATGCAACATTACGGTGCTGGAGAGGGAAGGGGGAGTGGGGACCCTCTTGGGGGGTGACCTGGCGCTGGACTTGGGGGAGTAGACACAGGGATAGTCAGAGTCTGACGTTAGTCCCTGAATCGAGGCTATGAGAACAATGAATTTGGAAAAGAAAAAAGTAATTCAGCAAACTACAATGTAAACGAATAGTGTTAGAAAAATATTATTTTTTAATTGTGTTGAATTAGTTTGTGGGGCATTCTAAAATGCAATTGTGTCCATAAGGGCTTCCAATGATTATATGTACTTTATTAAATCCAGAACCAAGAGGTTTTTCTGATAGATAATCAGATATCCTGAGTGAACCATACCTATCTTATGAATTTATGACTTTACTTGCTTAATAGCAGATACTAAGCTTCATTTCAGTCCACTGTGGGTGTTTAAGTGTGAGTCATATATCATAAATCAAAATATATGTGCACAGGGCCGGACCAATAGTCCAGTGGGTAGAGCATTTGCCTTGCACGCGGTCAGCCTGTGCTGGCCGGGGTTTGATCCTCGGCATCCCATATGGTCCCCGAGCACCGCCAGGAATAATTCCCTGAGTGCAGAGCCAGGAGAAACCCCTGAGCATCACCGGGTGTGACCCAAAAAAGCAAAAAAAAATATGTGCACATATATTTATGTCTCTCTTCGACTCCACCCGTTCTCCCTGCATTAACATATGCCTCAGAGACCTGGGCCCTATGAAAGCAGGATGAGAATGCTATTCAGGTCTCCCAAAGAGGAATTGAAAGAGCTATGCTTGGAATATCACGCCTCACTCAAGTGATAGAAGGAATCCGGAGTTCTAACCTCCATCGACGATCCAGAGTGAGGGACGCTGTCTCATTTGCCAAGGCATCGAAAATCAGATAGGCTGGACATGTAATGTGATTTGGAGACGACCGCTAGACTAGAGCCATTACTGACTGGATCCCACGGGACATCAAAAGATCACGTGGCTGCCCACCTTCAAGATGATCAGACTTCTTCACCAAGACCCTGAATGAATGGTTTGAGGCTCTTTGTATTCCTGAAGCAAACAGATGCCACTGGCACATGACAGGGTCAAATGGAAACGTTACTGGCACTTGCTAGAGCAAATCGACGAGTAACAGGATGTCAAGTGATCAAGTGATATTTACGTCTAAAATTGTGCATGTTCTCTGGGAACATGCAGAAACAGAACTTTTCATGTGCACATCCATTTCACACAGAAATACAGAATATGCATCTAGATTTGTTATATATTTATGCAGATTAATCCACGTGTGTGAGAGGAATAGAAAGAGCTATGCTTGGAATATCAAGCCTCACTCAAGTGAGAGAAGGAATCGGCAGTTCTGACCTCCATCGCTATTCCAGAATCAGGGATGCTGTCTCGTTTGCCAAGGCATCGAAAATCAGATGGGCTGGACATGTAATGCAATTTGGAGACAACCGCTGGACTAGCCATTACCGACTGGATCCCACAGGATGTCAAAAGATCATGTGGCTGCCCACTTACAAGATGGTCAGACTTCCTTGTCAAGACTCCTGAAGGAATGGTTTGAGGCTTTTCATATTCCTGAATCAACCAGATGCCATTGGGGTTACATTGGCACGTGATAGGGTCCAATGGAAATGTTACTGGCGCCCGCTAGGTGCAAATCGATGAATAACGGGATTCAAGTGATCAAGTGAATCCATGTGCATCTCAGCTTGGAACTGTTTGGTTTCTCTTTCATTCATTTATTTACTTTGGTCCTAGTGATGATGAGGAGTTACTCCTGAATCTGTGCTCAGGAATGACTGCTAGTAGGCTCGGGACCCTATGGGTGCTGGGGACTGAGCCCAGGTTGGCCCCATGCAAGGTGAACACCCTTCCTGTTGTTCTGTTGCTCCAGCCCAAGTTCATGCTGCCCCTCTGTCATGCCCTTTCTACGCTATACTCCTTCCTGCCCAGACCCTGCAAATATCTCCCTTCCCAGCTTGACACCCCTTCATTTGGGTCCGAGAGCAATTCCTTCCCCCTCAGGCAGCTCTCCAGCTAGGTTGACCTCAGATGTCCTTGAAGTGACCTCAGCTCTTCTTGTCTACCCTACTTCAGCTCCGTTGAGAGTGTTGCTACGGTTCCCTTGTGAGGTCCTGGGGTATGAGTGTCCCAGGGCTGGCAGGGGCCGCGTAGCCTCAGGAATGAACCTGAAGGAGCTCAGGCTGCAGCCAAAGGGCCTGAGATATGGACGTCTGAGCCTTGGAGACCCCAGAGCGGGGTGTGGGCAGCTGAGCACGGCCCATCTGGGGCCCCTTTGCTGACACCGGACAAGGAAATGAAACTGCACACCAGAGAGTGGACCCTCAGGTTCTGCTTTCTGGGGCCTGTTTCCCACCGAGCTAAAAAGAGAAAACAGCCCCGCCTGGCTGGCCTGGGCCCTGCTTGGAGCTCCCTAACAGGTATCCGGCCCCAAAGGCTGGGCCCTGAGAACACAGGGGGAGAATCTAGAAGTTTCTCGAGCCCTTTGAAGGAGGCTGTCTGTTGCACCCTTCTCTTGCCAGCTTCCCCAGATGGCTCCAGCGCTACGCCCCATGCCGAGGGGGTCAGGTTGCCCCAGAAGCCGTACAGCTCTTGTGAAGGCCAGCCCAGGGCAGGGGCAGGGGTATGTGGGCCTCAGCTCAGCACAGTCAAATGGACACGGGAGGAGCCCCAGGCACTGCGTCGTCTGTGGTGCTCGGCAGCTTCAGGAACGCTGTAGAGCATCCCCTTCCCAGGAAGGGGCGGCGGGAAGGGCTCCCTCCCTCTCTGCAGACTGGAGGTCAGGGCCGGAGAGACCATCATGGATCTCTTCGAGATCTCGGGTTCCCTGGACAACGACCCAAAGCTGGGGCTGAGAGCAGGCTGGAACCTGTGCACCCTGGCAGAAACCCCTGCCCAGCTGGGGCTCCACAGGACCCTCCCTCGAGAATAGGGTTTGCAGCTGAACCAGAGAGGGAGCTAAAAGGGGTGAGGGAGCCCGAGAGACCGTTGGAGCTCCTGGCAGTTAGTGAACTGGAGGTTAGAGAACAAGGCAGTGATGGGGCTGAGGGTGAGGCGGCGGGAGTGGGAGGGTTGGGGGTGGAGGAGCAAGTGGTAAGGGACTGGGGCAAGGGGGCTGTGGTGATGAGTCAGGGGCTTAGCCAGCGGGAGTGGGGTGAGGGGACTGGAGTTAGGGGTCTGGGACGAGGGGAACTCGGGGTTATGGGACTAGAGGTGAGGGCAGAGGGGTTAGGAGGCTAGGCTAGAGGGCAAGAGCATCCAGTGCAGCCACTGCTGGGGAGGGAGGTGGCTGCAAGGCTGTGATGTCCTGGGGCAGTCAGGCTGGGCTGAGCCAGCCTCAGGCTTTGAGGGTGCTTCAGGTGCCTCTGTAGGTGAAAGGTCTCGGGCGTGACTGAAGTCTCAGTGGGACAGCTGTGGTCATGGGCTGGCCCTGGAGACCTCTTCGGGTCTGGACTCAGACCTGAGTGGGAGTGGCTGGTGGAAGCGGCTGATCCCACCTCTGGAGGGACCCACACTCCTTGCTGACCCTCCCCTACGAGGCAGAGCCCAGGTGGTACCTGTGAGCCTCCTGCAGGTGGGGGAAAGCAGGTCCCTCCCTCAGGCGGGGACCCCAGCACCCTGGCCCGTGGGTGCCGTGGGGTCTGTGGTCAGGAAGACGCAGACTCCACTGGGCAGTGGTGCCAGAGCCGTGTCGGGCCCGAGCAGGCCTGTGCCTGCCTGAGAGCGCACAGGGACACCTGGGCTGAGGTGACGGTTGTGAGTGAGAGTGACTGTGCAGAGGGATGGGTGTAAGTGTGCGTATTGCCTGGGGTGTCAGTGTGGGGTTCCTGTGAGCTGTGGGCCACTGTGTGGGTGTACTCTAGGGGACATTGTGGGTGTTGAGTGTATATGCTGGAAGGCATGTTGCTGGGGACACATGTGGGTCCCTGAGTAACGTGGCTGGGTGTGGGGTCACGGGCTAGTAGTTCTCAGAGGATGGCAGGCTGACTCGTGGTCCCCACACCTCCCAGCGGAAGACGGGTGTTCTGGTTCCGGAGGGCTTGCAGGCTCTATGCTTGGTGAGTTACACCCTCTCGTGTTAGGGTCCACAGAGGAGGGTCTTCATGCTGGGGTGACAAGCACACGTAGGAGATGTGTTGTGGGTGATGGACAGGTGTGGGTGATGCATGTTGGGGAATCACATGTAGGCGTGGCACTGCGTGTTGTGGTTCATGGGGAGGTGTGGGTGCTGTATGTTGGAGGTCATGTGTAGGCATGCATGGTGCTGCTTGTTGGGTGTCACAGGAAGGCGTGAGCAGTTAGGGGGTCATGAATACTACATGTAAGTGGGGTACTGTGAGTTGGGGGTCACAGGAGGGTGGTGGATGCTGTGTGTGTGTAGGATAAATCAGCTGCCTGTGCCGCCCTGTGGCCTGTGTGAGAGCAAGTGAACATTCCTGAGAAACCCGGCACTCCTCTCCACCGCTGCTTCCTCTGGGGGCCACACAGGGGCGTGCTTCCTGCAGCTACACAGCAGTGGGGAGGGGGCCTGGGCCGGCTCTGGGGGCACAGGTGTGGCTGGCAGTGTGGAGGGAGGACTCAGGCTCCAGGGCCCAGAGGGTGCTGGGGCGGGAACTCTGCCTCTCTCTCATTGGCTTTGCTCCTGGGGGAGGAGGGCAGCGTTGGAGCAGACTCTTCCGGTGGTGAGTCAGCACTCCGCGCGCCCAGACTGCTCTGGGGTTCTCAGCCCCGGGCATGGGACAGACTGTGGGACAGACGCCCGAGGGGGCATAGTCCCTGCTGCCCTCCCTCTGGGGCTGGCTCAGCTCGGTCCTTGGCGAGGCCCACCCTGTGCTTCCCTGGATGCAGTGAAGCAGCTGCCCACAGGTGACCGGTCAGTCCCTGAACCTCACTGAGCTGCCTCTGACCCCCAGCAGCACCAGCCAGGACTGTGGGGCCGGAGCTGGGCAAGGTCACTTGGGGACTCCGGGCTGTGCCATGCAAGGGGCTTTATGGGGGTGTGTGTGGGGACCTTGCGGCCCCCGTGGCCCAGGTGGGGGGGCCGTATCCTGGATGCTCAGCGTCTCCCACTGCTGCCAGTCTAGTGGGGGTTCTAGTGCGTCAGAGGCCCCAGAGACTGTCCTTCCTTTGTGGGGTGTGGGGTGTGGGTCAGAGGCTTAACGCTCGTCGCTAATCAGAACACAGCCTGCCCTCACCTGTGGTGCTGTCTCAGGCTGCGGCTGCTCCACCTCCCCTTCCCCTCGCCTGCTGCAGGCTGAGAGAGGCCAGCGTAGGGGCCAGCTAGGGCTCTCTGGGGGGCTGCTCTACCTTCTCCCCTACCACTTCTCACCCCAGAATATTCTTCCTGTCCTGGCCTCTCCCCTCCTTTCTACCCCGAGTCACACAGCCACCCCTGGGGTTCCGGCACCTGCCCAGCCATCACTGCTCCCACCTGACAGTTGTGGCCGGGAGCTCGGTTGGTGCACGTTTCCACGAGAGTGTGTCCTTGTGAATATGAGATCTGTGTTCCTGTGAGCCCACACAGGTGTGTATCCTTGGCGCTCAGACAGGTGTGTATCCTCAAGCACTCAGACAGGTGTGTATCCTCGAGCGCTCAGACAGGTGTGTATCCTCGGCGCTCAGACAGGTGTGTATCCTCAGCGCTCAGACAGGTGTGTGATCCTCGAGCGCTCAGACAGGTGTGTATCCTTAAGCGCTCAGACAGGTGTGTGCTGCCCTTGAGTCTGCACAGGCACATTCTCGTGAGTGTAGAGCACACAGGTGTGCGGCCCCGTGACTATCTCAAGGTGTGTGTCTGTGAGCCCATGCAGGTCTACGTCCTGAGCTCAGACACATGTGCAACCCAGAGAGCCCAAAGGTGTCCCTGCGAATATACGCGGTGTCTCTGTGAGCCACGCAGGTAAAAGTCGTCATGAGCTCAGACACGTGCCTCCCCTGTTCCCCACATCTGTGTCCCTATGAGCCCCACCCAACTCCAGGCTTCATTTTGCCCTTTCTGGATCACCCACCTCCGATGTCTCCCGCTCACCGCCCAGGTGGGCGCGTGCACAGAATGTCTCATCAGACCACGGCAGCCCGATGTCTAGCGTAAGGGCGGTGAGGGCCTCAAGGCAGTGACGTTTGACTCAGTCTCCCTCTTTATGGACATCTTAGGAGTAACAAGGTCCATAAAGTATTTTCACATTGTGTGATTTATAAGTGAAGTGGTAGGAATGTAATGCAGGATTTGTTGAGTCGTTTAACACATACAGGCGGCATAACAGAACATGTGCTACATGTTCTGCATTCAAATTACAGGCAGGATCTTGAAGACATAGTCACATAATCGTAAGAAACAGGCATGTCCTTGAGGGGTAAACCTCAGTAATCCTCTCGCGTGTTTATTCAGAGCCTGAATGAGTCTGAACGCAGGCTCAGAAGAGGGCGGTCCCTGCTAGGCTCTAAGTGCGCACACACACACACCACACACACACATGCCACACACATACACACACACACCTTTCCCCTGACCCAGACTCTCCACCCAAGCACACTCCCAACAGTGTCTCAGTTAGAGGGGCTCGAATGTGGGTCTGGGGTCCTGACACACCCTTGGTTCAGGTGATGTCTGTTTGACCCGGAGACTGAGAGGCAGCATTGCCATTGTGAGGAGGAAGCTCCTTCCCGGGATGTCCTCGGGGCTGATTTCTGGTCTGAGAAGGTAGATGTCACTTGCCAAAGCTGATAGAGCTGTGAAGCAAAGCCAGAGGAAGATGCCGCGTGTTCACACACGCACACAAGCTTGGACAAACACACACACACAGCTGCCTTAGAAGCTTCCGGAGGCCAAGTCCGTGCGACCACCTCCTTCATCTGTGCCACCCGGCAGGCCAGGTGATTGATAGTGACACAAACAAGCATGTTCCCTAGTCTCTTTGGGGACTCTTTGGTATCACTAAGACTGGAAGGGTCTCAATAAACTTACGGGAATGAGATTATTCAGTGAATGGTCTCCTGTTGTCTGGGATTGTCCCAGCTCTTACCTACCACCCACAGAGGAGCTTTTGCTTTTTGTGCCAGGGGATGTTTAGGCTTTGGTGATACTGAGGTGGGTATGCCGGATGCTCTACTGGGACCCAGGCACAGCTGATACTCACTGGTCACAGGGACAGCTGATGAGGACCCACAGCTGCGCCCCATTAGCTGGTCACAAGGACGGCAGGGAGGGACCTACTGGCTGGTCACAGGG
>JAJIBD010015274.1:0-10415 GCA_021461705.1 Cryptotis parvus | reverse complement strand
TATATACATCATCCCTCTTTATTCCATTCCTTCCTTCAGCACATTATTTCCTAGGTGAGTTTCAGTCTCTTTGATCTAGCAAGAGTTGATGATACAGCAGTGTGGAAGTCTCCAACTACAATTGTGTTACTGTCAATGTCCTCTTTGAAGTCTATTAGCAGTTGTTTTAAGTATTTTGCTGGCCCCTTGTTGGGCGGATATATATATATGTGTAGAGATATATGATATATATATATCATATATATGATATATCATAATCCTATAATTAATCATATATCTATATATATGATTTCTTCCTGATATACATATACCTTAATTATTAAGAAATGGCCTTCACTGTCCCGTTTAACCTTTTTCCAGTCTAAAGTCTATGTTGTCAGATACTAATATGGCCACCCCAGCCTTTTGGCAGAGTTGTTTGCTTGGAGAATTGTTTTCCAGCCTTTGACTTTGAGTCTGTGTTTGCTCTGATTTTTCAGATGTATTTTTTTTGTAGGCAGCAGAATGTTGGATTCAGTTTTTTTAATCCATTTTGCCACTCTGTATCTCTTAATTGGTGTATTTAGGCTATTGGCATTTTTAGAGATTATTGTCATGGGATTTTGTGCCATCTTACTGAATAAGTTGTTGTGCTTTTGGGGTTTGTCTTTCTTATAGTAGTTCCTTCAGTCCTTTTAAAGTTGATTTTGAGTCTATGAAGTTCCTGAGCTGTTACTTATCCATGAAGCTGTGTATCTTTCCCTTCAAATCTGAATGTGAGTCTAGCAGGGTAAAGAATTCTTGGTGAAGTTTTCATTTCATTGAGTCTTTTCACAATATCCCACCATTGTCTTCGGCTCAGAGCGTTTCATCTGAAAAGTCTGCTGTGAATCTTAGGGATGCTCCTTTTATGTGATTTCCTTCTTTGATCTTGCTGCTTTCAGTATTCTATCTTATGGTTTTTGTCATTCTAATTTGATGTGTCTTGGGGTATTCTTATTTGAATTTATTTTAGCCTGTATCCTTCAGGCCTCCTGAATCTGGGAACAAGCAATCTTTAATTCCGAAACTTTTTAATCAGGATTTTCTTCCTGCCCCCCCAGGACCCCAATGATCCTTATGTTGTTCCTTTTTACTTCATCCCGATTATCTATTGTTGTCTGTTCATTAATTGTGAGTGTTTTTTCCATCTTCTGATGTTGCCTAGAGAGTCTCTGCATCTCGCTCTTTGAGACCACTAATACTTTCTTCAGCAGTTGTTACTCTGTTGTGTTGGCTGTCTAGTGAATTTTAATTTCCCCTATCACATTTTTTAATATCTGTCATATCTGTTTGTATTTTCATTTGTATTTTACTCTTTTCTGCTCTCATTTCCTCTTGTATTTTATTGACTCTGTGCTCCATTGCTTCTTGAGCTCCTTATGCATTCTTAACAGTTCCTTGCGGAATTCCTTCTCATGAAGGTTATATAGCTCATCATAATTACTTGGCTTAACTTGGTTAGTGTTGGTGGAATTCTGGAGCTTGGTGGAATTCTGCATTGCTTTACCATTACTACCTTGACAGTTGCAAATTGTATGTTCTTGAGTGGATATGATGTACTGTTAGGAATGTTTAGGCTTTTTGTGGAGTTCTTGTGGTGTGTAAGGAATGTCGAATGCTCTTTTACCAGGTACCTCTCTGTAGATTATTTGTTGAGTAGGTTTGAAATTTGGGGGTGTGAGACCTCAAGTAGGGTGGTGGGGTTTGAAGTCTGCAGGGCCGGGCGGCAGCATCCGACTGCAGCATGCTTCCCTCGCTGTCCTGGTTCTCTCTCTGAACTTCCCTTGAGTTTCTGGATGGAACTGTCCCTTGGAGCTATACCAATCATACCTTGGTGGGGGAGGGGGGGGATTTGAAGGCCACAGGAGTAGGGTGGCAGGGTCCGACTGCAGTGTGCTCCCTGAGCTAGCTGACTTGGTTCTTTCTCTGAACTTCCCTGGGTTTCTGGGTCTCACTGCACTTCTAATCTAGTTAAAGTGGCTTCACCATTTTTAAGATATCAAAAATGAGGTTTTAGTAAAACAGCATAAAATAACATTAAAAGTCAGAGAATCACTGCACTTAATCATAAACATTTAGTATTAAAATGACAGAGTCATTTCATGCATTGCTCCAGAACCCAACTCCATTAATTTTTAAATGGGCAAAAGTTTTATGTAAACATAAAATCAACTTCCTTAAACTTAGTTAACCCTAAGGGAAAACAACAATAGATATAGCATTAGGAAAATTGGGCAAAGGGACTTGAACTTGTTAAAAACTGAAGAGAGAAAGAACCATGAAACAAAAAGAAGAGAGAGAAATAAAGGTAGAAGATAAACACTACTTTTTCTCAGTTTTTCCTAGGATATACCATGAATCTCTGATACTGTGTTAGAAAATCTGGCAGTTGTCTTAAGATGCAAATAATTTTGATTGAGAGCTCCTTTGGATATTTTGCCATTCCAGTTTCTTGATATTGAGCTTTATTGTTGCTGAAAATGAAAACAATAACAGATGGCATGATCAGTTAATAGGCTCTAAGAGGCAATCACTAGAACATAAATGGAGTTAAGTCTAAAAATATAGCCAAAGGCTCTAAGTTACTTTTCTTTATTTTGAGTATAAATAAGAAATGCATAGTCCATTGACAAGGAAGGATTCAGTTACTGAGTTTGAATATGTTCAACTTCATGAATACATACATACATATATAAACACATATACATACAGATATATACACATGTACATATGGATATATATGTGTGTATATGTGTATATCTATATGTATATATGTGTTTCCAACCTGAGTAGTTAGGCAGAGGAAGAATGCAGTTTATTTTGATAAGAAATACAGAGTAGGATAAAATACTAAGAAATAACATGTTCTGTTAATGAGTTGTATCTGAGGGTCACAGGGTACTGAGATCACACAGAAGAGAACCTATATAGTACTATACTAAAAGTCAATAAATCTTAAAGCTTCAAGAAGAAACTTGAATAATTGGCCATTAAGGACTTTCAGAGAACAAAGTTGGTATCATGATAGCATCAAATACGATATGTATATTTAATATTTTATTATACCACCATGAGATATAAAATTACAAAGATGTTCATATTTGGATTTCAGTCATACAGTGTTCCAGCACCCATTCCCTCCACCAGTGTCCATTTCCCACCACCAATGTCCCTGATTCCCTCCCCTCTACCTAGCCTGCCTCTATGGCAGGTTCTTTATCTCTTTCTCTCTCTCTCTTTTTCTCTTTTCCTTCCCTTACACATTGCGGATCACAGTTCATACATTTAGAGGTTGCCATGTGTATCTTTTTGCCTGTACTTAGTGCTCAGTTCTAGGTTGGTATTAGCACTTTTAACAATTATTAGCAAACTGTTCCATTCTCTGTCTTACCTCAATTCTGAATCCATGTTTGTGGTAATTTCCACCTTTGACAAGACCTCCTCATCCATGATTCTCCTGACCTTGGATATTGGTATCATAATATGTATGGTATGTATGTATGTATGTATATATTATGCAAATAAATGCAGTCATTCTATATCTGTCTTTTTCCTTCTGGCTCACTCCAATATGATCCTCTCCATGTCCATCCATCTATAGGAAAATTTCATAACTTCATTTTTCCTAACAGCTGCATAGTATTCCATTGTGTATATGTACCACAGTTTCTTTATCCAGTCATCAGTTCTAGGGCACTCTGTTTCCAGATCCTGACTATTGTGTATAGTGCTGCTATGAAAGTAAAGGTGCATATGGTGTTTCTGCTGTTTGTTTTGGCTTCCCAGGGTATTCAAATATGTATTTCAATGTGTTGAGACGGAAAGGAAGCCAGGAAGTATAGGTAAAAGAAGAAGAAAGTTCAAGTTATGGCTATGAGAATTTAGAGGATGTTTGCCACAGGGGAACAAGGCTCTTATTTCTCTCTCTTTCTCTCTCTCCTCTTTTTCTCTCTCTCTTCCCCTGAAAAAATAGAGACCAAGAAAGGTTCAGAATTAGTAGGACATATAGAAAGGGTGCTTACTTCATAGAAAGGATATAAGGTGCAAAGGAGATGTCTTATTTGTAAGTAATTAGAAGAGGTTAGCTATAAAACATTTGAGGATGCAAATTTTCTTAATGAATATAGTTGTGGGTATGTTTCTAGAAGGTGTCATGACTAGAACCTAAACCATACAAGATCCATTAGTTAAACTGTTCTTTGCAAACCCAGTTGAAGTTGATATTTAACAAATGTTATAATTAAGAAAAATAAGACTCTCTAATAGTCATCCACATAATGAAGACACTAAGGTAATTATATTGTGAACAAATCCAGTAAGAAGATTATAATAAAAAGAACCTTGCATGCAAGACTGAACTTGAATTATAATTATGGAATGGAAGGGCATAGCTGATATTCCACAAAGATTGTATTATCAGTAGTAAGCCAAGACATTCAGTCAATCAACAACAACAAAAATTCAGTGGTCAGGATCTGGTGAACATTTATTTAGAATGGCAGAAGTCCAAGAGAAAGACATATCTGAAAACATGATACAAAGAACTGAGAAAAGACTTTTGGAAGCATTCTTAACTCATTGCTCCTAGAAATTGTCTAAGTAAGCTTCTGAATCAGACCTTGAGATTCAGAGACCACACAGGCTTGTCTGTCTGATTTATACCAAAAAGCTTCCTTTTCTGTTTTAGTTGCATCTCTCCTGTATTGAGCCTAGATCTACAGACACCTGGTGAATCTTAAATTAAGAGATCACAGAGCCTGGGGATAGCTTAGAGGCAAAAATACATCCACTGCTAGGAATAGGCTGCAAGTTTGGCTCCTGGTTTCACCCACATGTTTCCAGCTTGTACCTAAGAAGTTCTACTAATTAACCGCAGGCTGAAAGAGCATGTAATCCCAGATGCACCACAACAAAAGTGTGAGACCCATACAACTTCCCTGCCCAAGAACATGTGTGAAAATGCTACAATAAAAAATATGACTCCCAGTGAACATTCAACCAATCATGTGTGCACTATCCCCAGTCACAGCAACAACAAAGGGAAGAAAAGAGCAAACAAAACAGAGCTTGCACTGGAGTTGTGTGGCTATGTCATGGCAGAATAAGTAAAAATTCTAAAGCTGGAATTCAGTGCTCATTAGTACTTGCTACTTCCAGCCAAAACATTTCACTTTAATCTAATTTAAACTTGAGACTTGATATTATAAGCCTAGCTGAAAAGACCACAGGAAATTAGCTAAGGCTGAACTACTGACCTAAGTTATCAGATGCCTCAAGAGAATCTAACCATTGAGGGGGTCTGGTGAGACTCAAGCAAAAATGTGTTAAAAATGGCTCATCACAAGCACAAAGTCTTCTAGACATGGCAATGCCTATAGAGCCTTGATGAAGGGCATAAACAAAAGTACCTTCCCTTTGTTAGGTGTTTACAACATAGCTCCTTGGGCAGGTCAAAGAGCCCTTGTCCCTTTACCTACCTGTAGTGCAATCCATAATGCCAAAAGGGGGAGGGTTTCTAAGTTTCTGCCATAGAGTGAGATGGGGAGAAGGATTGAGGACTGGAGACAAACTGGGGATATTGGTGGTGGGAAATGTGCACTGGTCAAGGGATGGGTGTTGGAACACTGCATAACTCAAACCTAATCTTTGTAACTGTGTATATCACAGTGATTCAATAAAAAATAAAATAATATAAAGAAAAAAAAGCACTTGTTTACAATCTGTATGTAACTGAGCCTCCAGTTGTCAAAACTATGTGCCATTGCCTTTCTAATATTTATATTTGTCATGGAAACATCTGTCTCTTTAATTTCTTCATATGACTAAAGCTTTAATGCTAATTAATAATTCTTTACCGCTTGCGAAGTTAAACAAACTGGAAAGCATTATCCTAAGGAAATATTTTCAGTTCTGAATTTACTCTGCTATTTGTTTTGGGACCTTCCTAGCACTATTTCTGCTCATGGCTGGTTCTGTCAATGATTCCTCCTGGCAGCGCTTGGGGACCACGTGGTGTCAGATTTCCAACTGGGACTTGCCACATGCAAGACCTTAACCCTGTACTGTATCTCCAGTCAGAATTTGCTTTCAGAAACCAAGGAAAGCTAAGTAAGCACATTTTACCCAGGTTGTGCTGACAGTTTGTTGGTGCAACACTAGGGGTCTCCCTTCTCCAAACTCAGAACCTCTTGCTCTAGGAGCTTCAGGCTTGTCCCTTGGCGGTCAACCAACTGTCCAATCCTGAGACATGAAGGGCTTCTTCTAAGAGGATTCAGAAACAGTCAGGTGGGCTTCTATGGACGTGACACACTGTCTGGCTTTCCTGCCAGCCTTCCTGGGGAACTTTATATCTATATTAGTTTTGTTGTGACAAATTACTTCCTGGCTTAAAATAACACAAACTAAGGCCAAGCTCAAAGGTGGCGCGATGCATGCTCAGGGCTCAAATCCAACAAGATAGCAGTACTCTCTTCCAGACAATTTTGACTTCTTTTCTGCCTATCATTTGCCTCAACACTGAATCTAAGTTTTATAGGGCGGCAGGGTTACTGGCAAGCAGTGTTCGTTGAATCAGTCATTTAAACAATAAACTTTTTTTTTTATTGGTTCCTGGTTAGGATCCAAAGATACAGAGCAATTAGCAGATGAGCTTTCCCTTACTCCCAGCGACTAGGCTTCTGGAGATCAACAGCTTCACTTCCTGCTAAAATTGCAATCTGTTTCAGAAATTTTCAACTCTCCTCAGCTGACCTTTATACTCTCTGAATTTCTACTGTTTTCATTACACTCTTCCAGAAGACAGAAGATAGAAACTTTATTTTCCTCAAATCTCTCTTTACAACTTTCTAAGGGCTTAGTTTTTTTTTTTTTTTTTTTTTAGAAATGCCATCCAGAAAGCTCTCTGCCCTTAATTTTGCCCAGGTGAAATTCACATAATATCTTGGTAGGAATTCCACTTCTCCTACTCCATTTCTCTCCATATGGCCCTTTTCTGTGCCTTTTACAGTGCTCAAAGATTACTTAGGGAGGCCAACTGGCACTTTCTGTATCCACCAACTTTGAAGAATTGTTCCATATCTCCTTTTGGGCTACTAAGAGTTCCCATTAAAAAGGAGCCTATAATTCTCAGTCAATTATATACAGTAATGATTTCACAGAGAGATCTATGGCCCATTTTCTCAAGTAATCATACATGATGAAAAGAGAATACCTGAACCTTTCCAAAAGTTCGAATAAATGAATACTGCTATTGCTATACTGAATACCAACAGTAAATCATGCTTCATACCTTACAATTGAGATTAATAAAATTGAGCATTCAGAAATTAGAGAACAGGCCCAGGTTCATTTCAAAGCAGTCTGAAGATTCAAAGATGCATGCTCTGGTCATTTACTCCCCTCTTTTAATTAATTTCTAAAGTTTAGGTACCATGATTTACAAAGTTATTTGGAGTGCAATTTCAGGCATGCACTTTTCTAACATCTATGTCATCATCAGTGTGAGCTACCCTCCAAAATCTCCTCCCCTCTTTTTCCCACCCACCTCCAACATCTCTCCTTGACAGCATTTTTAAGTTTGGTCACTGTAGGTTGGAACTCATACTTTCAGTTTTGTTGGTTTTGTGGTTCAGATGTATAGTTACATCTTCTTTACCACCATGTGCCCTGTCCCTTGCGCTCTGCCTCTGTTACCTCCAACCACTTTTAGTGGTTTTCCCTCCTTCAGTTTCTTTCCTCCCCTATCTACAGTTCTGTAGCCCAAATTTCAGGGTAATCAGAGCATCCCACCATTTATGCTTTGCTTTCCCATTTAAAAAAATTCTATAAACTGCAATATAGAATGTATCATAGGAATGTGTGTACTCACAAGGTGCAAAATCATTATTTTGATTTCTTTCCCTATAGAGGAAGACTAACTCCCTCAGATTAAGAGAGGTAAAAGGGGCATCTAAGAGAATAAGAATTAAGAAGCATTATATGATGCATAGTAAGATTTCAGAATACTGGGGGAGTTGATAAAAATACTGCTCTCCAGAGTTTTAACTCCAGTGTCTGAGTCAATAGAGTTGTGTATCACCTAAGAATACACACACAAAAAGCTGCCAAATCATTGTTAGTACTCTGGCTTTGAGAAGCTATTGTCTCATTATACGGATATTATAAGAATAAGGGAAAAAGGACTTCTTTCAGTAATTTGATGGAAAGGATGAGCCTTGGCTCTCTTGGAAGTGAGGTATGTTGTCTCAGAAACTCATTCACATCTTGGAACCCTTTCACCTCTTTGTTGTAGTGTATCAATGACTACAGAAGTATTTATACAACCCTCTCCAGAGAGGTTAGAGTACAATAGTTTACATGCATAAATATGTTTGATTAAATCAAGAATACTTCAAAAGAAGAAAGAGAGGGAAAGAAAGAAAAGAAAGAGAGAGAGAGAGAGAGAGAATGGAAGCATTGTATTTCCATATATTATCCCTAATAGACATTTTTCATTATTGAATTTTAAGTGTGACTTTAAATTTGATGATACTTCCTGGACTTTCCTCATCTAAAAATCACAGTCCCAGGGCCACCTGCCTCTCGAGGTGCTGCAGGTGTGGCTGTGGTGCCCGGCTGCACTGGCAGGTGGCAGACAGGAGATAGGCTTGTCTACACCCCCAGGACTATGCCCTGTGGGCCCTGGATGGTGGATTATCTGACATAGGAAAAGACTGGGCCCCCTGGGATGAACCCAGAGCCATGGCAGAGCCTGGCAAACTACCCATTGTGTATTCGATATGCCAAAAATAGTAACAATAGAGATGAACTGGACAAGGGACAGACCAGATGCACAGCTGTGCTGCCCGGCCCATATGGAGCAGCCCACGAGTCTCTGAGGAATCGGCAAGTCCCCTGGCCGAGACCAATGTAGCTCCTAGGGTAAAGCAGTCATGTGGGGGAAGCCACGCTGGCAGGAATTGGAGCAGGGATTTGGGCTTCTCCCTCTCCATGTCGGTAGGTGTGGCTATGGGCTTGGAGCTTCTGCAAACAGATGAACTGGACAATGGGCAGGCCAGACTCACAGCTGTGACAGTGTGCAGCAGCATAAGAGGCTTAGATAACAAAGTAGGCTAGGACCAGGTCCTTCCCAGGATCTTTCACATCTGTACACCATAATGATCATTGTAGTTGTAACAAACTGGGGAGGTTGATGGGGAATGAGGAAATATAATGTCACACTAGAACTCACTACTGAATATACACATAAGAGAATTGCATCATATACTGTAAGGCAAGTCACAAGATGTAGGAGAAGAGAGAAAGAAATACAGAGATACAGAAACAGAAATAAAGATAGAGAGAAAGATGAGAGACTCAGACACACAGGGGAGAGCTGCCATCTGGCTCTCTCCTAGCTCAGCTGACCACTAGGCTCCCAGGAGGCAAGATGGGTTTTGGGAGTGGGCCCATCACTTCTGTAGGGCCTTGGAAGCAGTCAGATGAGACTCTCACCATAGTATCTGCCATTATCATAGTCCGGACCCCACAGCTCATCAGAACCCATGCAAGAGAGACGATAATCTCAAGACCAGCTCAGAGCAGCTGAGTTCAAACCCAGGTAGGCAGCTCAGGAGGTGGAAGTCACCGAGTGTTCCTGGAGATGCAGTTGGGGTCCCCATTCCCTTCTCTGACCCATCCCAGAGGCCTGGTGGCCCCTACCAAGAACTGCCTCAGGGCTCTCTGCCATGATGCAGAGACTCAGACGTATTGGGGAGAGCTGCCAGCCAGCTCTCCCTAGCTCAGCTGACCATGAGGCTCCTAGGAGGCAAGATGGGTTTTGCGGAGTGGGCCCATCACCTCTATAGGGCCTTGGAAGCAGCCAGATGAGACTCACTCACCATAATAGCCGCTATTTTCGTGGTCGAGACCTGGTACATCAAACTAGTGGAACCAATCATATTCTAGATATATTATAATCCACATGTAGATATTCCAAGTGTACTTGACCTCATTGGAGCAACCATAATGTAATCAGTTCTCCTAATTGAACGAGACATGCCAGTACATCTACGGGCAAACTGACATTTCTCCTATTGTAAAGGTAATGCCAAAGTGAATTACTCTGATGGATTTTGGACCTTAGTGGGATCTAGAGTCTGGAATCAGCTGGCTACATATTCATGGTAAGAAGTATTAATGCCATTCTCTACAAATTACATTCTGACCTACTTTCTGGTTCAGACATGCAGCCCCTCCCCACTCTGCTAGGGAGATTGTATCTCAGGACCTTAGCTCTTAGTATTGTGAATCTTGAGCCAAGGGGGCTCACCTGAAGATCTGCATTTCAATATGGTCATTTACCTGACTTCCTTTCTAGGTAGCTCAGCCCAGGCTGGAAGTTTTTGGTGGGCTTC
>JAJIBD010015272.1:0-19162 GCA_021461705.1 Cryptotis parvus | reverse complement strand
CCACGCACATGCCCTGAGTCTACCCGCCACACACCCCCACCTGTGTCTACTACCCAAAGCTCTCCCCATCCCAGACATCTGTTCCTGGTTCTGAAATTCCATACCGCAGACCTGGCTGTAAAATGGGAAACAGGTAATGCACTGGACAGGAAGCAAACCAAAACAGATAATGAATGGCTGGGGGGTGGGAGATGGCAGGAGATAAAAAAGGAGGTCCCCAGTCCTTCTGTCCCCCCGCCTCTGGATCTGCTGTCTGTACTTGTCTTTCTGTCTTTGCATGTCCCAGCAGATTGCAGGCTCTGGCTCGCACGCCCAGACAGATGGTTAAATACAGGCAGGCATCTAGGCCCAGACGGGATAGAATCCAGGCAGGACCCAGACACCCAGGAAAGTTCTGATGCAACGTCAAGTTCTGTTTCCCAGGCAGGGACAGATATTGAGCATAAGAGCCTCACCCATGCGTGTGGCTATGGCTGGAGTAGGAAAGCCAGGACAAAAATCGAGAACTGCTGGGGTGCAGATGGAAGGCCCAGCCACAGGGCCAGAGCACAAGGGGTCTCGCCTACGAGCAGGTGGTGACAGACTGGACATAAGGAAAAATTGGATAAAACTTCAGAGAACCATTGGGAGAGAGTGTGGATAGGCCAGGGACATGATTTCAGACCAAGAGAGTGGACACAGGAACAGGACCAGGCCATCAGACACAGCAGCTGAACAGACGAAGTGGAACAGGACCAGGAGGTCATACACGAGATGGGGCCGTGTCAGGGACAGGACAAGTGATATCATACAAGGGTAAATAAAGGAAAGCCTGGTCAGCTGGGGAGGAAACCAGACCCATCACTTTAACTGTATAATAAATTTTTACTCATTTTTTAATTGAATACCCATGAGAAACAGTAACAAAGCTGTTCATGGTTGGCTTTCAGTCATACAATGTTCCAACACCCAACCCTTCACCAGTGCACGCTTCCCACCACTAATGTCCCTTGTTTCCCGCATGCCAGCCCTCCAAGCCTACCTCTGGGACAGATACTTTTCTTCTCTCTCTCTCTCTCTCCCTCTCTCTCTCCTTTTGGGCAGTATGATTTGCACTACAGGTACCGAAAGGTTATCCTGTATATCCCTTTACCTCATTTCAGCACCCAGTCCTTGTCCAGAGTGATCATTTCCAACTATCATTGTCACAGAGGTCGCTTCTCTGTTAGAACTGCATCCCCTCCTCCCCTGACCTCCATTTGTGGCAGCTTCCAACCATGGACCAATCCTCCTGGCCCTCATTTCTACTGTCTTTGGATATTAGTCTTATACAATTAATCTCTAGCTTTTATTTTTATTGTATGATTTTTTAATTTTTCCATTACACCTTATATAAACACTGGTTTACAAAGTTGTTCATGGTGATTTGTCACAGGCATTCAATACACCGTGACCCATCCCACCACCATTGCACCTTCCCACCACCGTTACCTCCACTTGTCGGACTCACCCCTTAAGCTTGCACCCAGAGCAGGCCCTCAGTATTTTATGTTTATGATCAAAACATGCTTCCTCAGAAGAAAGTTAGTGAAGACTGTATATCACACTGTTGGTGGAAGCCACAATAGCTGGCCCTGGGTCTCTGGGTTTCTGCCGATCAAACTCATTCCCATTGCCCTGATGCCAGGCACTCATGCTAATAGATACCTCTTGTGAAAATCATAATGGGAGACTGGGGCAGGATTGGAAAAGGCAGTTTGATGTTAATAACTCTTGGAATAGCGTTATAATTTTATCATGAATCCAATGCTAGCTATAAGGTATTTCTCTCACAATCCCCCAGGTCTCCACATGGGACATTTAACACATTTAAAATTTTACCAGGAGATAGTCTGGCTGTGTTGGACTCACCATTCAGATATAGTTCTGCAAGGATCAAGGATGGAGGCATACTAAGTTTGCCTCTGGGAAAGCGAACAAGACTCAGCAAAATCAAAGGCAAAGCTCCCAAAAGTTGCCCTGGAAAAGAGAAAAGGGCCTTGTGGGTATTTAGAGATATGCCATATAGCTGTGTAATGTTCATGGTCCAGAAATTATAATGCTATTCCCATGTATTAAACCCTGAGATACTTTCACTCCTAGAGCTTTTCCCCCCATCTCCACAAGTGCTTTGTATGAGTTGACTTGGGAAGCAGGGACTAGCCCTGGCAATTAGCACTTGTTTAGACCTGGGCTAGGCGTGTTTACCTTGGATTTGCATGTGAGTGATGGTTTTTGTCTTTGCAAAGACCTTCCCTTCATGGGCCAGGCTTGGGTCTTTTGGCACCTCTAAACCTGCATTTCAGAGAAGAAGACTCCATCTTGGCTGAGATCCCAACCTGACCACATGGTCAGAGGTTCTGCCAAGAATTAGAGCTTTGGGGATCCCCTGACCTAGGACCTACTTAGCATTGTTTGCTTAATTATCGGTGATAAGTAAAAGTCTTTTGGAACTGTGCAGAATTCGTGGTTTGTCCGTCCACCACCAGCCCTTGAAATAAAAGGAAATTCATTCCCCTGTTACTGTTGGGGATCCCAGTCGCCCCCCCCAAATCACACCATGGAGTTATTATGGCCTTGTATAAGAGATTACTAAGAATTAATGGCTAAGATTTCTGTGCTGATACTTTATTAATCAAGATTGGATGCCTTGTACATTACATCCCATCGAATATAATGTGCCAATCCTGGTTTATCAGTGTCATTGCAGCCACTTGCTCTGGGAAGTATCACTGTATCACTGTCTTCCCGTTCATCATCGATTTGCTCGAGCGGGCACCAGTAACATCTCCATATGTCCTGTTACATACAAGTAGAGCCCAAGGGCACCTGCTTGCTCCAGGAACATAAAGCGCCTCAAACCATTCCATCAGGTCATGGGAATGAGGTCTATAATTTTTACTGGTATTTGGCATATCAAATACGACACAGGTAGCTTGCCAGGCTCAGCTGCGGGTGGCATACTCTTGTAGTCACCTCTAATCTACAGCATTTATTGATGAACTGCGCTGCCGCTTGTGGCGCGCGAGCCAGGCTGTGATAAGGCTCTTCTGCTGAAGAGAGAGCCTCTGGGAAGAAAAGAAGCAGAAGAGCCTCTGGGAAGTACCAAAATGTTTAACAAGGTGATACAGCTGAGTTAAATTTTTAACTGGGTGGTTTTGGGGGAGGTGTGTGACTGCCATGGCTTCTGGAAGTGCAGGGAGATGAGGGGAGTTAGCCCTTCCCCAAGTCTGTGAAAGCCTTAAGATTTCAGTCACAAATCCCTCATACCTGAGTTTTTCAATGAATTACTTTCTGCATGAGGCTTATCACAAGCAGTCAGCATAGTGGCCACTGCTGCATGTATAGCTTTTCACTGCCCAGGCTCTGTTTGGACAGGTGGTGGGCTCACCCATCCCCTCCAGGGTACCCAATGACAGCCTTGGACAGGGTCTGGGAGCATCTCTGCATGTTGGTCTCTCTCGAGATTTACTTATGAGTCTTGGATCATGACCAGTGACAGAGCTTTTAACCAAGGCTTCTGATCTCCCTCAAGATATACTTATGGGGCTCAGAAGCATGGCCGGTAAGTGAGCATGTATGGCTGGGCCAGAGGCAGTTTGTGGGTGTGATTCCATATCCCTAACTTTTTGGTAGTTTAATTTCTTGGGAAACTTGGATGAGAGTCTGCCAGGGACACAGCAGCAATTTGGGGCATCAGGAAACCTGAGGGTGCCCCTGGGCTGCTGGTGCACTTGCCCTGCGGGTCCAGGTTGACCTGCCGGCCATGCTGTGCCCCATGGACCCTAGTTGTGATGGCTACCAAGGTACCGGTGGAGATCAGAACCAAAGCCAAGACTGCTACCCTTCATGACTTGAGCACTCTGGGTGGGCTGGAGTTACCAGTCCAGCAGAAGCTGGCCAGGCGCCACATGCACTAACTCTCGGTCTCTAGATAGCTGGTGCTCAAAGAGGTTTGACTCCATAGTATGTTGCAGGTGGCATGGGCTAATCTGGGGAGGAAACAGCAGTGGGACCGCCCAGCCAGTGTTGAATTGCTGGGCCCCATGGTGGGAACCCGGACCACTCCTCAGCCCCTGGAACCTCCATATCAGCCTTCTGCAGAGGTGCCGAAGTTGGACCCAAAGAGCCCTGTTCAGACACGTTAACTCTGCCACCACCCATAGCACCAAGAGCTGTGTGGGCTCCACCAGCAGGGCGTCACACTGCCACTGTCCTCACACGTCCCACTCTGGGCCAGGTCTCTGGTGGGCCACCGCTGGTTCCATTTACTGGCATTCTCCCTGAGCCAGGGTATCCACGGGGCACCCACGTTCACTCACGCAGAACGTCTGCGACCCTGTCGGCCATTCAGAGCACTAGAGCCACCATTCCTTACCAGCTCACACTCACTGCTCGCTGCTACCATCCTGCTGCCAACAAACCGTGACTTTCAATCTTCTGACTTTTGTGCATGAATCTTTCCTGCGAGTCTCCAGAAACACCAGCACAGGAAAATCCACTTTCAAGCTAATGGTGTCGCTGGCCTCCCACCCTCCCTAGAATCTTCTACCTATTTTAGCTTCATCACGACACCACTGACCTCAACTTTTTGAAGGAAGAACAAAAAACACCCAATAGGTTAAGTACCACCAGCCCACGGGTCAGGGCTTTTTCCAAAGCCTCCATGCAACTTCCAAAGCTGGAGAAGATATTTATGCTTTCGGGACCCTAGAAAAACTTTCCATGGTGACACCTTCTTCGGGTCTTCAGAGAGTCACTCTATTAGCCAGGGCACAAAACCAAGGTAAACCCATGGGACTATGCCTACATCCAACTGAAATATGTCAGCCCTGCAAAAGCACCTCCACAAAAACAAAAAAGACACCTAGGGATGAAAGAAAGTCTTTACCTTCTAGATGCTGACAAAAAGCCTAAATCAAAGCTCTAGGAAACACCCACAAAATTCAACTTACAAAGAGAAAATGCATCAAAGAAATAGGGGTAGAACAGAACACCCTTCCGGGAGCCAACACACAGCAGATCAGAGGCACCATGACGTGATAAAAAAACATTTTTAAAAAAAAGCGTTCACAGAGATGGCACCTCACCCGGTAAGGGGGGAAAAGAACGGAAACAGCAGATGGCAGCAGGGATGTGGAGAAAGGAGCCCTGACTCACAGGAAGGGCTGCTCTAAAATTAAAGCTAGACCTGCCACCTGCCCCAGGGAGCCGCCCGAGGTGTCTACCCCAGAACATAAAAACATCAGGGCTGGAAAAAACATAGCGGTAGGGTGCTTGCCCTGCACACCACTGACATCGGTTCCTTCCCCACCTCCACAGCTGGTTCTCCAAACACCGCTAGGTGTGACCCCGAGCACAGAGCCTGGAGTTAGTGCTGAGCAGATGTAGCCTCAAAACAAACAAACCAAAAAATGCACTAAGTCACAGAGACTCATGCACACCTCTGTATATCGAGACACGATTCACAACAGCCAAGTTCTAAACGTACCCAAATGACCAGGGGAAGAGGGTAAAGAAGTTGTAGCCTATACGCAACGGGATACTACTCAGCCCAAAGAGAAGATGAACCTTGCTTTTGCTCCACATGGGTGGAACTGAAAGGCGGCCATGTTAGGGGAAGTGAGTCAGGAGGAGGAAGATAAATCCCAGATGATCTCTCACTCATAGGCGGTGTATAAAGAGCTACAGCATGGGACTGGAGCCATAGTACAGCGGGTAGGGTGCTCCTTACAAGCTTGCCAGCCCAGGCTCAACCCCTGGTACCGTATCTGGTTTCCCAAATCCAGCAGGAGGATCCCTGAGCACAGAACCAGGAGGAAACCCTGAGAACCCAAAAAAGAAACAAAACAAGGAAATGGAGAATGGCCAATGAAAACAGACCCTCGACTGTGATAATACAGCTTCTTAAAAGGGACAGGTTCCTCGAAAAACGGGAGGGGATTCTGATGGCGGTGTGGTGTGCAGACACTGTCCTCTACAACACAGACACCTTTACATTTTAGAGCTAGAGCGGTAGCCGGGCAGGCCACCTGCCTTGCAAGCAGCTGACCCAGATTTGATCCCCAGCATCCCATATGGTCCCTTGAGCCCCACCAGGAATAAGCCCTGAGCACAGCCAATTGTGGCTCCAAAACAAAAACGTGTTATGCTTTCTCAAACCAGTTTTCCCTGGTTTCCATAAACCACACACAATAAACAGCCCCCAAACCACACGCACAAAACTAAATAAATGAATGTAGTAAAATTCAGCTAGCAAGCTACCACCCTTCTTTCTTCTTCCATTTAATTTCAATAATGACGCTGTGATTTACAACGCTGCTCATCAGAGAGTTGGTACGGGCCTTGGAACATGCCCCAGGGAAGGTGGGGAGAATGATTCCGGCTCTGTGTGCGGTTCCCCCGCCTCACGTGACTGAGGGCTCGGCCTATCGCCCTACTCACCCCCATAGAGATGGGGGTACTGTCCTCATCCTCTCGGCTCCCTTCCATCCCTCACACACCCCACAGGGCGTCCATACAACCTTTTGTGCCAACCACCCCACGACACGCCCAGGCCATACCTGGCACTCAGCTCCTCCTGAAACACTTTCTCCAGTCTTCTGGAATTGAGGGACCGGGGCAGTCAGCTGCATTTAGACCAGACACCCATAGAGTTTAGGCTTTAAATGAACACACCAGAATCTATACGCTGACAGGAGCGTTGTCTCTTTCTAAGAAGTTCCCTGGGAGAGAGATACGTATCCAACAACAGGCCTGTGTTTCCAACGCCTCAACGCTTCTCTCTAGAACCGCGCTCAGAGACTGCAGCATCTGCTCTGGATGCCCCGTGAGGCAGGTGTTTGTTGCTTAAGTTTCTAAGACGAAAAATGGGGCCTGAATGGGAAAAAGGGCAGCGATAGAGCTGGGGAAATGGGTCAAAGGTGAAGAACGGGTCAAGGGAAGCCCCTGAGGGCCTGCCCCTGGGCAGGAAGAGACGGGCATGAGGTGTGAGGACTAGCAGCTCCCAGACAGCACCCAGGAGTTAACCAGGGCTGGGAGGAGCGAGGACAGCCGTGGGAGCGGCCGTCACCCTCCGTTCTGGGTGTCGGCTCCCATCAGGTCCTGCTCCGAGCTGGAGGCTTATTCCCGGAGGGGTTACAGAGGTCCTGACCTGTGGTGGGCGGTGGGCATGGTTGCAGGGGGCACACCCCCCTCACAGGCGGGTGCCCACCAAGAAGCTGTCGGGATACAGAGGGACCCCAAGTCGCTGGCATTCCTCCCCTTTTTCAGATAGAACAAAAAAAGCAGTGTGTCCCACTGCAAATCTTTTGGGGTTTTTTTTGGTATTTTGGGGGACCACACTCAGATATGTTCAAGATTTACGTCTGGCTCTGTACTCATATGTCACCCCCTGGCAGTGCCTGGGGACCATACAGGGTTATGGGGTGCTGGGAATTGAACCTGGGCCGGCCACATGTAAGGCGAATGACCTCCCCACTCCAGCCATGGAAACCTATTCTCTCTAAGGGGTCAGTAAGCGCACGTGTTCTACTGCTTCCTGAACCCCCACTTTGGGAAACACTGGTGTAAAGGCTCCTCAGTGAGTTAAACATGGAATTGTCACATGACCCAGAAATTCCACTCCTGGGAAAAGTACTGCAAGCCCAAAGCAAAAGCAGTTGCTCACATAGACGCTTATACACAAAAGGGCCTCCACGGCCGGTCCCCACACACAATTGTCCGTCCGCAGATGAAGCACAAACCCATGTGGCGGCCCAGGCCCGTGGCTCAGCGACAAAGCGCCTGTCTTGCAGCTGGACAGCTGTGAGTTCGAACCCTGGCACCACCCTCCACTGCCAGCACACAGGGAGACACGCTGGCCCTGCCAGTCTGATCCTTGAAGTCACAACCGAGTGTGCGGCCCGGGTGCTGCCACACCAACAGCATAGGGAAGGGAGGAGCAAGGACAGAGGGAGAGAAGGAACCTGGCAGGTGCTCTGGGAGGAGCCTGGAAGGTGCTCCAGGGTGACAGCTGACAACAGTCCAGGTGAGAAACCAAGATGCACATTGAAGTGAGGGCCGTGAACCTGTGGCGGGTCCTAGGCCCCCAGGGCACCTACTGTGGCAGATACAGCCTCACACTTAAGGTCAACGTCACTCAGAGTAAGAGAGGAGAGCGGAAACGAGAGGGACTGGAGGCAGAGGACGGTTTTGGGTTCCAGGGTAGGCTCAGGGGACCCCTTTCTGCAGCTCGGGTGACCGTGGCCTTGGGGACATCTGCAGGGAAACCCACACTTGTGTCTATCTGTGACACCCTATAAGCAGAAACTCTCTTTGGATTATTTGATGACTGACATGTACCAGTGTGGCCTTTTGTACCAGCAAGAAGGCGAAAGGGAAGCTGAGAAAGCAGGGGGGGGGAGGGGCTGCCCGGCAGGGCCAGTGGGGGTCAGAAGGGGCCTGGGCAGAGCAAGGGGAGCAAGGGTGGGGGTGGGGGGGCTCTCCTTCATGAGGATGAAAGTGAAGCAGCCACTTGTGGGTATTGGGGAATAGTAACTGTGTAACCCAAACGCCAGTACCGAGGTGGTCTCAGCCCCCTAAGAATGGTCTTGGCCATTTCAGCTGACTCTGAAATGGCTAAGCTGAGGCTGGAGGTGAGCTCTGTGGAGTGTACACTCACTCTCTCACTCCCTGTGTAATTCTGTGGGGTGGTCTTCTAGTCTTTGCACACAAAACCCCAAACAACAAAAAATAAAAATGGCAAAACAGACACGTGTGACTTTGTATTACGTACTTGGCCACACACACAGTGCAGATGGTCTGTGGGGTAGGAGTAGCAGGGTAGAAGGTTGTGTCAAGGCCTCTGAGCTGAGACCTAAATGGTGGGGGGGGCTGGAGGGAAGGGAGCAACACCAGGACACTGAACGAGGAAGCCTCAGTTTACCTCACCAGCTGCTGTGAGCTGTCCTGATTTCTGGCTGGCCCATCCTACGTTTTTGACTTCCTGCAAATTCCTGGGCTTTTTCTGATAAACAGAGAGTTAACTATTGTCCATCATAAAATTCTGCCCCAGAGCTTAGGCTCACTGGGAGGCTGGATGATGGGAAATCCCTAAGACAACGGCCAGACAAGAATCTGTTAGAGTCACATCCTCTGTACCATTTGCCAAGAGCCCAATTTCCAATGAAAAGCGTCTGCAGGAAACCCTTATCTTTAACTTTCCTGCATTCCTGTAACACAAAGACTCAATTTTCCTACAAGAACCCCACAGAAAGAGCCTCAGCTAAGGGAGTCCTACACTAAGTTCATCCCCACTTGGGGAGCTCCTTTCCTTTTCTCTTTCTTTCCAATGAATTTTTCTACTTCCCAACGCTGAGTCTGAGTGACTTTATCATTCAATATTTCCATTCTGAAAATACTGAAGAACCTGGGAATCACCAAAGAACAGAGACCTGCCACCATTGTTTCTGACTCACCTGCATCAACACAGGTCCACAGACCACCCTGCCACAGGTCCAGCCCCTCAGCCAAAGGATGGGAGAGAAAGAAACTCTGAACAGGAGGAGGATGGAAGCTGGGCGTCCCCTCAGGTGGCCTCTGGCTGAGCCCGCACCTTGCTGACCACCTGGCCAGAGACTTCCACTGACCACCTGAGCTGAGCATCTGGTCAGAGGCTTCCTCTCCACCCGCCCATCCTGGAAGCCTGAAGCCTATGACAGCCTATGGAAGTCTATGACAGCGACCAGGACACACGGCCCCACAGACAACCCCTTCCTTTGCCTGCACCCCAAGGGTGCTCACGGATGCCCCTGGGCAACTCCTCACGCTCAGCTGGGGACCTGAACAGGAAATCCCTACACCAGGCAGGCAGCTGAGCCCCCTAGGCAGCGTCCAGCTTCGGGAGTGTCCTCATTTCTGTGTGCAAGGATTTGCAGCTATAGAGCCCAGGCAAGACCCTTCACAGCAATTACAAGACGGATGACATTAAGTTGTAAATGGGTCTTAGGGACTCAGATCCCTTATTAGCTGTGACAGCCAGCGGCCTGGGGAGCAGTGAAGTGTGTGTGATGGCGGTATGAAAAAATCACTTAAAAAACTCAGCAGAAGAGACAGACCAGACCCACAGCTGCGCCACTCGTCCCACGTGGAGCAGCCCATGGAGTCTCAGAGGATGGTCAATGGCTCAGCCCCTGGCCAAGTCCAACATAGCTCCTAGGGTTAAGCAGACATGTGGGGACTTGGAGCGGGGAGTTGGGCGCCCCCTCCATGTCGGTGGGCGTGGCTATGGGCTCACAGCCTCCAAAGCCAGCAGAACCAGACAAGGGACATACCAGACCCACAGCTGCAATGGCCGTGCAAGATGCTTAGATAATAATGAAGGTTAGGACCAGGTCCTTCCCAGGATCTTTCACATTTATACTCTGTAATGATCATTGTAGTTGCAACAAACTGGGGAGGTTGATGGGGAATGAGGAACTATAATGTTATAGTAGAACTCACTATTGAATATATGCATAGAGACTTACATCATAAACTGTAAATATCTGTAGGGCAAGCCACAAAGTGTAAGAGAAGAGAGAGAGAGAGAGAGAGAGAGAGAGAGAGAGAGAGAAATACAGAGAGCAGAACAGGAGATAGAGAGAAAGAGAGAAAGAAAAAGGTGCCTGCTATAGGGGCAGGCTGGGGGTTGGGTGGGAGGGAGTGTTTGGACATTGGTGGTGGGAATGGGGCACTGGTGGAGGGCTGGGTGCTGGAACACTGTGTGACAGAGACCCAATTATGAATATCCTTGTAATTGTATATCTCACGGTGGTATAATAAAAAAATTTTAAAAATTCAGCAGTCTTCATGGCTGAGGTTCAGAGCAGCTGTGGGACCTGAAGACGCAGAAATGGGGAAAGCCCCAAGGGGTGCAGCCAAGCCCTCCCTGACCCACAGCACAAGGCCTTCGGGAGCCTGTCTCTGGGGGCACTGGGGCCAGAGGGCAGCGGGCAGGTTCCTGCCAGCTGAATGGTCCCTTCCACCCCCAGAGGCCAGGAGGAAGCAATGATGGTTTCTCCCAAGGGACTAAGGCAGGCAAAGCCCCTGGTCCTTCCCGCCATGCATCAGGACAAACTCCCAGCACAGTGAGTCAGGCCAGCATTGGGATGGACACAAAGTCCAGTGCCTAAGAGAGTCTGAACTAAGAACCAGCCCACAGGGAGGGCTGTAAGACACCCCCAGAGGACTGTCCAGAAAGGGGGTCACCTCCACTCTATGGGGTACCCAGAGGACCTCCTCCCCAGGCAATAGGCAAAGAGGCTTCACCCTGGTGCAGGGAGGACATGGGTTAATCCCACAAGGAATCCGTGATGACCAGAAACACGGGCCCGAGGACACGAGGCAGTTAGGAGGCCCCAGTCAGGGAGACCACCAGCCTGTCTCCATGGCGACATTCTCCTGCAGGGGTGCAGGAATAAATTATTGATCATGGCCACTGCTTTACTGCTGCCCCAACCGCCCCCAAGGCCCTCTGAGCTACGGCTGACTGCTCCCCTCCTCCCCCTGGGTGCGTATCGTGGAAGCAGCCCGTGGAAGCCACAGCAGAGTCGGAAGCTCACAAGGTCTGGGCCTACAGCCACTGTGGACCTGAGCATGCACTGAACGGTCCCTGTCGGGGGAATGTTGGGCGCCCTGACAAAATCAGGGAGCAGGGCATAGGGATCCCCTTCTGCCCCAGGGGATCAGCGGCCGGTGGACAGAGAAAGATGCGAGAATCCAGAAAAGTTTCAAAAGGCTTTACTTACACTTGTTCCGGTATACAATCCAGTAACAGGAAAACCCCAGACCTTAGGTTCCTAGCTGGGCCCCAGTCACATGTAGGTTTAGAATCCTTGGCCAAGATGGTCACTACCATGTGCTGAGGCCTAACAGGGAAGGGACGGAGAGGAGGCAGAGAGCACAGAGGAGCCAAAATGGCCAAAAAGCCCTTTCTCCTTTCTCCTAACTTATTTTATAGGCAGAAGCCCGCCAAAATCTTGCAGCCCAGTCCATAGTGAGCAGGGCTGTCTAGAGATGAAGCCAATTGAATGACCCTATTGAAATGTAGATCTTCAGGTGGGCCCTCTGGCTTCACAATGCCAGAGCTGGCCTGACTCCCTGATATAAGATCTCAGATATACTCCCTGATATAAGAGTTGGGAGGGGCTGCATCTCTGAACCAGAAAGCAGCTTAGAATGTAATTTGTAGAGAATGGCATTAATACTTCTTACCATGAATATATAGCCAGCAGAGTCCAGACTCTAGATCCCACTAAGGTCCAAAAATCCGTCAGAATAATTCACTTTGGCATAACCTTTAGAATCAGAGACACGTCAGTTTGCCCAGAGGTGCACTGGCATGTCTCTTTGAACTAGGACTGATTACATTATGGTTGACTCAACGTGGCCAAGTACGCTTGGAATATCTACATGTATGTCCCTTGCGGGGACCCGTGGGAGTAGAAAAGAGTAATGAACTGGGGCAAGCAAGATTCATAATGTTCATGATAAAAGTATTTATGCCATATAGAATTATGAAATCAATCCAATTCTGCCCAAGCTCCCATTGTGTCTGCTCCAGAGATTCCCTAAAGGCAGGGAGTAGCTCTTCACATAAGCTAAGTGTGGCCGGAGCCTAAGGCTCAGTGGGGCGTGTCACCTAACAGGTCTCCCCCCCCCATCTCCTGAGCTGAAGTCCCAAGCCCTGGACTCAGAACCTAAGTGACTCAGAGGTGCCCTTTACTGAGGTCCCCGAGATCACGCTGAGGCCATACAGGCAGGTCCTAGTCCAACAAGGCCATAGAAGCAAGGGCTGGAGCGTGACAGGTGAGCAGAGAGGGGAGCCCATGAGGCACAGGGTGAAGATGGCGGCCTCCCCTGTCAGTGCTGAGAGCGAGGCTCACTGGAAGCCGGGACCCCGGAGTGTGGGAAAACGCCTTGTGTGCCTCATGGAACTCCCAAAACAAGTACCCCACCTCTGGAGGAGCCCCTAAAAGCCATACTGAAAGCATCATCTAAGAATAGATTACATGCAGGGGCCCAGAGCTGGGGACACAGGGCAGGTGGGAGGAGGTCAGCCCAGCCCTGGCTCTGGAGGGTGGGGACAGGACCCGCAGCACAACAACTGACCTGTGTTCCTCGCTCTGGCTGGCCACCAGACTCCCCACTTCCTTGGGGGTCCAGCCCCTCGCTGGTGGGACACCAGGCAGCAGGCCAGGACAAGACAATGGCAACAAGAAAAAGCAGAAGTTGGGCCCGGAGCAATAGCACAGCAGGGAGGACATTTGCCTCGCACACAGCCGACCAGGGGGTCGATCCTCTACATCCCATATGGTCCCTGAGCACTGAGAGGAGCAATTCCTGAGTGAAGAGCCAGGAGTGGCCCCTGAGCATTGTCGGGTGTGACCCCCAAAAAAAATAATAAGCAGAAGCCAAGACCATTGGCCCAAGGTGGCAGGGGACCTGCATAGAGAAAGAGACAGAAGCACCACTAAATCCAGCCATAAAACTGAGCGCCCACCTCCTCAGGTGACCGCTGAGGCCCACACAGACCTCCCTGCCTGTTTGGGTGATGCTTCCAGCTGGACCATAAGGGACAAAGCTTGTCATGCCCGTCTGAGTCAGACCCTGTTCGCTGCTATGTGACTGGGGGAGGGGGAGCACCTCTCTGTGCATGAATCATCTCGTGTAAACCGGGAACAATCTGCACTATTAACCTCACGGTCATTGTGAGGCTGAATGAGACAAATACACAGCATGAATGCCGTAAGTAACGGTATAGACAGAGCGAGAGAAATGGCCTTCAGTAAACACGGCCTCTGCTTCTCCTTCTTCAGTCAATACAGCCTTTGCTTCTCTTTCAATGCTTTATGTTCAACCCAGGTTCACAGTCTGCACGTTAGTCACCTCACTGAGTGGCCCCCAGATGTCTGCTGAAAGAAAGCCCACAAACACACCAGCTTTTGGGTTCAGGCAGTGGGGCTGGACTCAGGGAAGACTAGCCAGGGCCAGGCCAACAGCAAAACTGAACTGGAACTCTCCTTTCAGTGTGTATGTGCTGTGTTTGGGGAGCACAGCGGGGGCTACTCCCCAGTAGCATTTGTTGGGGCCTGGGGTCCACTGCAGTGGGCAGAGATGATAGGCAGAGATGATATGCCCAGGCTGGGCTCGGCTGTGCTGGGGCCCCAGGGTGTGACCCCAGTCTGTGCTTGTCTGAGGGCACCCAGCAGTGCTGGGCGCCAGGGGATGTCAGGGATTGAACTCACAGCCTTATGCATTCTAGGCCTGCACCCCGAGCACTGAGTCACCCCACCACTGCCCAGCCCTGGTCTCTCTCATCCTTGCCAGTTCTTGAGTCCAACGGGGTTGGAGTTCACCCCGTAATGCTGAATGAAGTGAGCCAGAAGAAGAAAGACAAACAGGATGACCTGGCTTATAGGGTCACTGGATGAGGATGTGTACTGTAGCAAAGGGGGCGCCTTCATCACCCTTGACCCCAGAGCTTAGGAGAAGGACAGAAAAGAAAAGAAATCACGTGGGGAAGGAAGAAAAGGAGAGTAAGAGGGGCTGGGGCTTCGGTTATACTGGTGGATACAGGTGAGTGGTGGAGACCCAGGTCCAAAACACAGACTCGGCAACACTGAAAACACAAGATCCAAGCTGCAACCATCAGACTGTAACCTGCCTGTCAAGGTAACAAGCAGGGGCAGGAGCAGGGGTGTGTGTGTGTAGGGGAGCATGAGGCCACTGGAAGATGAAACAGTGGTGTCAGATGACTCAGTGGTGTCATATTATATGCCTAAAAGTCAGCAATCAATAACTTAGGAAGTCACAGTTCTTTAATTATAATTTTAAAAACGATAAACCTCACCCCTGGAACTTAACCCTCCATGACCACGACCCCTCAGACCCTCCCCACCTTCTCCCCACCATCTGTCCCCTTTGTTCTCCACTCACTGGGACAGGACCCAAAAGCCTCGCTCACAGCTGGCCTTGCCCGCCCAGTCCTCCTGCCCACCCTGGCCTTACCTCCTCCCTGCCCTGGCTGCCCACCTGTGCCCGGTTAGCTAGAGCTGAGCCCTAAGCCTCACTCCCAAGATAAGCTGGTGAACTAGAGGGTAAGAGCAAATCTCCTGGGGGGCTCGGGGCTCCAAGTGCCACGGGAGGGGTGGAGGGAGTGTGGCTGCGGCTGCAGGTCCTGAGTCAGGCTGGCCCCAGTGAGGACTCGGAAGGGTTAATGCCAGAGAAGCCAGACCCACCTGTCTGCCGTCCAGAGCAGAATCCCACCCCGAAACTAGGTCAGCTCAGGGATTTACCTCAGGGGACCTGGGAGGCCCGCAACAACAGATCTATTGTCTGGGACAATAGAACTCCCAGGTGCTGAGGGCACAGCCCCTCACCCACAAAGGGAGGCTTCCTACCTGGGACTTGCCCCCTTCCCCAGCCCCAATGCCCCCAGAAAGGTAGGAACAAGAGGGAACACCCCAAGGCTGTGAGAAAAAGCAACCAATCAGCTCTCTCGGCTTGCACCAGCCAGGCAGAGACTCCCACTGGACCTGATGTAGGAAAGGCAGGAAGAGGGAGTGTCCCGAGAAGCCCCACTGGGAACCTCATTCCCCTCTCTATGTGGGCTCAGTCTTGCCAGTGAGCTCCCAGGAACACCCTGTAGGCTTGACTGTGTGAAAAGCTGTGTTCAGGACACACACAGTCACACACAGTCACACACACATAGTCACATATATACATACCGAACTCACACACACATACACACTCACACACACATACGCACTCACACAAACTCACACAGTCACACAGCCACACACACCACTCACACACAGTCACACATACACACATACACACTCACACACACACACACATACACACACTCACACATACCCACTCACACACACAACACACACAACAACTGTCTCCCCACACAGGAACAGAACACAAAAGACCCATATTTCCATTGCCTTTGTCCACCCCCCACCCTAAAATAATCGAGCCCTGGGCTGTGCACAAAGAGGGTTCTAGGCTGGGAGCCCAGGGGGTCAGTCACGCATACACTAAAGAGACTTAAGTGATATACCCTAAATATCTGCAGGGCTAGCCACAATGTGTAAAAGAAGAGGGAGAGAGATGCAGAGACAGAGAGAGAGAAAGAGAGGAAACGGGCTACCTGCTATTGAGGCAGCCTGGGGGTGGGTGGGAGGGGGTGTGGGTATACTGATGGTGGGAATGGGGCACTGGTGGAGGGATGGGTGCTGGAATACTGTATTACCAAGAACCAATTATGAACACCTTTGTAATTGTATGTTTCACGGTGGTATAATAAAAAAATTTTTTAAAAATAAAAAAAGAAACATAAAAAATAAAAAAAAGCATTCAAAAAAAGAAGAAGTCTCAGAAGCCATGGCCAGTGGCGTCTACGTGGAGTCTGTGCGCACACCTCACCAAGCTGGGGAAGACTCACTTATAAAAACAACTTACTGGGAACTAAAAGCGAGTCTCAGCTGTCTGCAGCGAACATTCAGAGGTTTCTGAGTCACAGGCACGCTGGGGCCTCGCTTCCAACAGGGCGCCAGTAAATGAGGAGCGTTAGTGTCAGCCCCACAGGAGAAAGTCAGGAAGGATAATCTGTAGAGAAACGGCATCCGGTGGCTCATGCCTGCAGCCAGTGTGGGGTAGATTATCCGGCCCGGGCTCTCTGCCGCTTTGCTTCCAGCTGCTGATGTGCCCAAAGCAGTAAGCCCGGCCTGGAGTGGCCTGGAGTGGCCTGGCCTGTGTCTGCTGGTGTGAGAAGGCGGCTGGGTGTGTGTGTGAGTCAGGGGCCAGGCTTCCCCCACCGGGCTTTCCCCACCTCATCACAGCTGCTTTCTTTCTTTTTTTCTTTTTTTTTTAAATCTTTTTGGTCACACCCACCGATGCTCAGGGGTCACTCCTGGCTCTGCACTCAGGAACTACTCCTGGCAGTGCTCAGGGGAACCCTATGGGATGCCGGGGATGGGGGATGGAACCTCCATGCAAAGCAAACACCCCCCCCGATATGCTATTGCTCCAGCTCCCAACAGTGTTTCTTTCAAAGGCTACTCTAATCCCGGCTTGGAATGACAATCCAGAGAGAAGGGTGTTTGTCTTGCACAGGGCTGACTCAGGTTCAATCCCCAGCATCCCATAAGATTCCCCTGAGCACTGCCAGGAGTAACCTCTGAGCACCACCACGTGTGACCCAAAAAGACTGAAAAATAAAATAAAATAAAATAAAATAAAATAAAATAAAATAAAATAAAATAAAATAAAATAAAATAAAATGCTTCTCTCCCCTGCCCCGAGAATAGCTACCGAAATTCAGGTCCCAGTGAAGACCCAGCAGCCAACCCAGACACCACGCTACCACAGGGCTTTGTGGAGATTGGCTCATGTGGAAAGGACAAGCTTGGCCACAAATAACTAAGCTGTGTCTGCAGCGATAGCATAGCCGGGAGGGCATTTGCCTTGCACGAGGCCAAGGCCGACCCGGGTTCCATCCCTGGCATCCCACAGGGTCCCCGAGTACCACCAGGAATAATTCCTGAGTGCAGAGCCAGGAGTAACCCCTGGGCATCACCGGTGTGACCCAAAAAAGAAAAAAAAAAACTTCAAATAAAACAAGTAACTATGCTGAGTGGGGCAGAATGGACGCTGTGCTGACCATGTGGCCACACTTGTTTCAAGCCCACAAACAGGTTCTGCCTGGAGACCAGCGGCACAGGCCACCTTCACATGAGCACGCTCAGAGATTGGGAGGTTTCTCAACACACATTCTTGTTTGAGCAGCGCTCACAGAATCGGGTGATGGCCAACGCTGCTCCCAATGCCAACGTCCAATGCTCTCTCAGCAGAAAGGTGCTCGGGAGACTGCAGTTCTCACATCTCCGCCCTCAAAGCATGGATCTGATTCCCAATGACAGCCCAGACACGCCGTGCCCCCCACCTCAGCCCATCCAGCATGCTCGCCTGTCCTTCATGCTTCCCAGACCCTGCACCACCCCAGAAGGAACCTCACAGACTGTTCTTCCAAGTGCTTTCTAGCTTCTTTCTCTTCTTTCTTTCTTCCTTCCTTTCTTTTTTTTCTTTCTTTCTCTTTCAAGCCATACCCGGTGATGCTCAGGGCTTACTCCTGGCTCTGCACTCAGGGATCACTCCTGGTGGGCTCCTATATGGGGTGCCAAGACTCAAACTTGGGTCAGCTGTGTGCAAAAGCAACTGCCCTCCCTGCTGGGCTATTACTCCAGCCCTCTTTCTTTCAGCTTTGGGGACACACACAACAGTGCTCAGTCTCCCCTGGTTCTGCTGAAGGATCTCTCCTGGCTGGCTTCAGGGGGCCATATGGGGTGCCGGGGATCAGACCCCACTCTGCTCTACGTAAGGCAACAAGGCAAGCCCCCTACTCACTGTGCTACTGCACTGCCCCTACCCTATTCTTCTATCCTGTAACCACGCCAAGGAAATGCTAACATAATTTGGCTTTTCCTCTCCCCCCTCCCCACTCCCATGGTTTTTGTGTCTTTTTAATAAAATCTTTAACAATGGTTATTATATGCGTACACATTCAACTCCCCACCCTGTTCAGTAAGTGACAGATAAGATCCAATTTAGTTCAGATTAATTAGATAAGGAAAGAAATGGTGGTTAACACATTTTCAGATGTCAGCGTATCAGGCTTGGGGATCAAATTACATTGTGGTAATTTAATCAAATATTAAGAGAGAAAAAGAGTCAAAGCTGCTCTCACCGCCTGAATTTGGAAATTCTTAGCCACGAAGCTTTGTAGGTTTTAAGTTTTGTTTTTAACAGAGAGCAGCTTTCAGACAGATTTACAGGCTTACGTCTGCTGCCGGTGTGGCTAGAGTTTATTCCCAGTGAATGAAAATCCACTTTGGGTATAATTACCACTTTATTGAAGGCTAGAAACATCTTGATGAGCTATATAAAAAAGTCTGGTCAAATGACTACAATCTGGTAACCACCATCTACAAGCAAATTTGGAGAATTATTATTATTATTTTTATTATTATGTGTTCCCCAACAGGATGAAGGCCCGTCTGTTTCCTGTCTCCACTCGGAGCTGATTAGGGATAAACTGAGCAGCAGAGAGCAAGAA
>JAJIBD010015271.1:0-22747 GCA_021461705.1 Cryptotis parvus | reverse complement strand
AAACAAACCCAAACATGAACATCTATGTAATTGTATATCTCACAGTGGTATAATAAAATATTTTAAAAAAAGATATCAATGCTTATAACTGTGTACAAATATAAGCACTAACATATCATAATTATGCTTTTGTGGATTACACTACACATATTCTCAATCACTTTCACATTTGGACTCATTTATTTTTACAATAAACTATTTAGTTCAATAGAACTATGTATTTATATATGTATGTATGTATGTATGTATGTATGTATGTATGTTTGGTTTTGGGGGCATACCCAGCTGTGCTCAGGCTTACCATAGATCTGTGCTTAGGGGTCACTCTTGGGGGGGTCTAAGATGACCATATATGGTGCTAGTAATCAAACTTTGTGTGGTTGTATGCAAGCAAATGACTTACCCTCGTACTAGCTCTCTCATCCCCCATTTTTGATTGTTCAATTGCACATAAATATTGTAGTATTTTTCCAAAGTTTCAGCAGCTAATTTTAGATTCTAAGAATGTTCCAATTAAAAGCATTTTACGCATTCCTTTTTGTTTTTGGATTAACACATTTTATTAAGGCATCACAATTACTCATAGTTGAGTTTTAGACATATTATGTGATGGGACCAGACCACATCCAGGATTTGTAGATTCCCTTCCACACTCCTCCTAATACCCACATGCATACCCAACCTGCCTCCTTAGCAGGCACATTTTAAAGTTTTTTTGAAAATTGGATCTCTTCCTTACTCCTGTATACCACCAATGCCCTGAGTTGCCCTTGGATCCCTGCTCCCCTCTGCTTCCCTTCCACCTCTTCTTCCCTCCTTGATTTCTTTTCTTCTCTGTCCTCTCCTCTCTATATTAGGGGCAATGAGTGGTGTAGGAATAGGCATCCCCCTATTTTAAACATTGCGTTCTCTTACTGAGTTATTATATATATATATACACTACATGTGGTCATCCTGTGTTTTTTCCACTAAGTGTGGTCATCCTGTGTTTGTCCACTATGTGTGGTCATCCTGTGTTTGTCCTTCTGGCTTGCTTCATTTACCATAATATTTTCCATTTCTATCCACTTTGCAGCAAATTGCATGGTTTCATCATTTCTTACAGCTACATAGTATCACTGTCTTCCTGTTGTTCATCGATTTGCTTGAGCAGGCACCAGTAACATCTCCTTACGTCCTATCACAAGCAAGTGTAGCCCAAGGGCATCTGCTCGCTCCAGCGACAGGAAGAGCCTCAAACCATTCTTCAGGTCATGGGAATGAGGTCTATAATTGTTACTAGTTTTTGGCATATCAAATACAACACGGGTAGCTTGCCAGGCTCTGCCATGTAGGTGGTACACTCTCAGTAGTAGTAACTCTCAGTACCACTAAGAAAATAACAATAAATTTAATAAAATGAAAACACAGGTTTGCTTACTATGTAGCTAGCTTTCACAGCTACATAGTATTCCACTACATATAGATACTACATCTTCATGATCCATTTATCCATCGCTGGACACCTAGGTTAATTCCGAGTATTAGCTATTGTACTAAAGTGCTACAATAAAATGGTGTGTATGTATTTTACACACCATTCTAATTTCTGTGTCTTAGAGGTGGATACCCAAAAAGTAGAATTGCTGGATCACATGACAGCTCAATTCTTAGTTTACTGAAATGTCTTCAAATGGTTTCCAAAAAGGTTAAAACAAACAAACAAACAAACAAACAAACAAACAAACAGAAATACCAGACATTTCCACCAGCAGTGGAACAGTTTTTTTTTTATCACCACACTCCTGGCAACAAGATTGTTCCCAGTTTTGTTTGTTCATTTGCTTTTTTCAGTTTTGGGGTCACACCCAGTGATGTTTAGGGGCTACTCCTGGTTCTGCACTCAGGAATTACTTCTGGCAATGAATAGGGAACCAGGGCATGCCAAGGGATTAAACCCAGGTCAGGTACACGAATGCAAGTGTTTATCTTCTATAATATCGCTCTAGTTCACATGGTTCCAGTATTTTTTGGTTGGTGTCATTTTCACTAGTGAGAGATGATATATTATTTCATATTTATTTGGATTTCCCTAATAAGGATCATGAACAATTTCTCACGTTGACCATCTGTTGGTCTTCCTCAGAGAAGTCTCTGCCATTGGCAAAGGCAGCAGAATAAAAAAAAATAGGACTACATAAAATTAAAGAATTTCTACATGGTAAAAAAACATGGCCTGAAATGAAAAGACAGCTGAGTGGCAGAAGTGTTTGCATTCAACATATAAGAAAGAGGGTTGATATCCAAGATATATAAGTACTCACAAAGATCAGCAACAACGAAAAAATCCAAAAATCCCATAAAATTGGAGAGTGGAAATGAACAGCATTTTATATATTCTTATTGGTGAGAAAATTGACTTGGGGAGATTTGTTATTTACACAGACTTTAGGCTTTATATTGCCATTCTTATAATTTCCTATGACATCAATAATTTCTCTCGTGATTTTCAAACCTGAAAAGATTATTCCTTAGTTTTCCTTATTTTAAATTTTTACTTTAATTGAATTACAAAGTTGTCTATGGTTCAGTTCCAAGTGTACAAAGTTCCAACACTCATCCCTTCACTGGTGCCCACTACTCTCCACCAATGTTCCCAATTTACCTCTGCTCCCCAGCCTGCCTCTATGGCAGGAAAATCTTTCTTATTTCTATTAGGACGGTGGTTTACAATACTGTTATGATACGGTATTATGGCTATCACTTTACCACATTTCAGCACTAGTCTTCCTTCAGAGTGACCACTTCCCTCTGCTACTGTCATTGTGCCCCCTTCCCTGGCCTATCCCACTTTCCTCCCTCCTCTCCACTCTCAGTGGCAACTTCTAACTATGGACCGGTTCTTCTGCTCTCCATTTCTATTGTGTTTGAGAGTAAGTTATTCCCCCTACTACATTCTGTCATAACCTGCATATGTGTGAGATTATTCCGTGCCTGTCTCTCTCTCTTAGACTTATTTCACAGCACGATACTCTCCAGACTCATCCATGAAATTGCATGACTTCATCTTTTCTTATGACCAAGTAGTATTCCATTGTGTATATGTACATAACTTCTTTACCCATCTGTACCCATATGTGTATGTACACAACTTCTTTAGCCAACAGTACCCATCTGTTCTTGTGTACTTGGGTTGTTTCCAGAAATTACCTATTGTGAATCGTGCCTCAATGAGCATAGGAGTGCAGATGTTTTTACTGCCTTGTGTTTTGGGGCCCTTGGATTATATTCCCAGGAGTAAAATTGCTAGGCTATATGGAAACTCAATTCCTAGTTCTTTGAGGAATGTCCATATTGTCTTCCAAAATGCTGAATCAGTCAACACTCCCATCATCCTTAGTTTTTCTTAATCAGAGACAACTTTGCTTAATGTTATTCAGGAACACTCCAAGACCAGGGAGGAAGCAAATGGTTTCACTGTTGAGTTTTTGTTTCTCAAGTTGATTGGTTTAGAAAAGGACAAAAAAGAAAGGAGAGAGAAAGAGAGAGAGAAGACAGTGAAGAAGAGCAGATCAGATCACTTTGGTTTCTGACGCCCCTCTGGGACAGGGCAGAATCAAGTATTTTCTCTACTTTCAGGAGTATTTGGAACGTGATGCTGTTTCCCAAAGGCCAAGCCGCCACAGTTAGCTTACATTGGGGTGTCTTGCTCAATGCTTCTCATTTACATTTAGGAACAGCAAAGATGAAGTCATGATGTGGGAAGGAATGGCCAGGAGCCTGGGCTTGGGAACCAGCTGTCCAGTGTTCTTCTAGGGATGGGTCTGATTCCCCCACCGGCCAGGGAGGAGAGCTTCTCTATCTTCTCTGCAATTCAGAGTCTATCTTGACAAATGGTTCTCCCATAATGTTATAATTTTTCCCATGTTGGAGGACCTTTCCCAGCCTTCAACTTACAGCTAACAATTGAGCTACATCTTTCTTTTCAATTTGGGCCATGGTATATAAGCATAACCTGACGATTTTCATTAGTATGGAGTAGTATAAATCACCTACTAATGTGTGTAAGTTTTCTATGCAATGGATATCCACATGTTTGTAGCACACCACGCCAAAGATGGGGTTATCAGCAGCTGTTCTTGGTAAGTGATGAGGTGAGGGACTTTTCAGGTCTGTCTGCTAACTCCCTCTGGGCAGAGTCAGGCTGTTTTGCACATTAGGGTTTGCTGATTACCTGAATGACTTCATCAGGATACTTTTGGTCAGAAGGAATGAAACTCTTTTCAAGGCAAAAAGTTTAAAGAAATGGGAGATTCATTTTAACTATACAACAGGGAATTTCAAGGCAATCCACAGGTGGAAAATTACTTATGGCACTGGAACTTGTCAGGATGCAAACGCTGAGTTCACTCTTTTCTTTCCTATTTTCCAGAGCTTCGTTGTATGTGGTGTCTGCTTTCCTTGGAGCACCTGTATAATGTCTTTTTCGTTTTTTTTTTTTTTTTTGCATCTGGCATGACTCCCAATGTACCCTTCTCTTATGGTCTTATGCTGACCTAGACTTTGTATTACAGTCAGTCCTCTTCATTGTGAACAACAGAAAGCACCACAGGCAATTTAAGCCAAAAGGGAATGTGATGAAGAATGTTGGTAGCTCGTGAGATTGCTGGGAAGGATGAAAAAAATGGTCAGGAACCAAAGGAAATACCCCAGCAGAAACGGGACCAGAGAACATGCCCAGAAGTGACTTTTTGAGAACATCATCGCTGCCCTAGACTTTAATCAATAACTCTAGAGTGATGTGTTCTAGGCTGACCACTGACCTGGAGGTATGTGTGTGTGTGAGTGTGTGTGTGTGTGTGTGTGTGTGTGTGTGTGTGTGTGTGGGTGTGGGTGTGGTGTGGTGTTCATGCATGCAGGATTCTGTTCTCACTAATTTCACTTCTGTGCATTCTGGTCTCTTTGAAATAAGACATTTTAGTGTCTTTATAATTGTGCTCCACTAGCTTCCAATTCAAGTTGAGGACAGCTTTTTAAAAAATATTTTATTATAAATTGTCGAGGGTACTAATGCCAACCTAGAACTGAGCATTAAATAGAGGCAACAGGATACACATGACAACCTTTTAATGTATGTTCTGTAATCCATAGTCTGGAAGGGAAGGAAAAGAGAAAGAGAGAGAAAGGGAAAGAAATAAAGAACCTGACATGGAGGTGGGCTGGGGAAGGGGAGGGAACCGGGGACGTTGGTGGTGGGAGATGGGCACTGGTGGAGGGATGGGTGCTGGAACACTGTATGACCAAAACCCAAATATGAACTTTTTAATTGTATATCTTTTTTATTTGTATATCTAACGGTGGTATAATAAAATACTTAAACAATATTTTATTATACCACTGTGAGATATACAGTTACAAAGATGTTCATAAGATGTTCATAGACAGCTTTTTTCTGATTGGTTAAGTCTCAGGATGCTGGGGATAAAAGTATGAGGCACTTGCAGCCTCTATAAGGAAATGATGATCTTCATAGGTAAGAAATTACTTGAATCTAAGAAATGTAGATTTTAATCAGTGCAAAAGTTGAACAATTTGACATTCCCACCTGCAGTGGTTGAGGCATTCTTTTCTCCCTCACATCCACACCAACACTGGTTACATTTAAAACACTTAAAACAAATGTTGTGCTATAACATTATACAAGTTTCAGGTTTTCATTCCTGAAAAATCACTGGATATTTATATTAGATTTAGTTCCTTACTAAAAATGTATTTGGAATACTTTCTGGAGTTTTGGTTTGGAGACCTTAATTTTAAGAAATACAAGTGGATATTTCTTTTGAATTAGGTAAATGGTGCTGGGAGTAACAATTACCATTAATGTTTACTGTTATTTAGTCCTTAGAGGAGGAAAGAACTCTAGGGAAATATCTAGTAGATAGGTAATAAAAGGAGCTTATAAGAGGCAAAAGAGAACCAAGAATGAATATTATATGAAACTCCACTGTGCTTGTGGACAAGAGTGTTAGAAAAATCTTAATTAAATATAGTTATGTTTTTTTAAAGTATTAGTGTTTATGTTAAGTATGGTGAAAATATTAGAGCTATGTAAGGGAAACACAAATATTTAAGCAAGGGAAATATTTAAGGACTATCAATGCTCTACTTCACTATTACTTTATTTTACTGATTTCCTTATAATTTATATAATATCTGGTCTATTATTTTTGAAGATCTATAACCTTCTGGAAAAATGTATTTTAAGAGCACTGACATAATTATGTTATGAAACAGATTTGTGCGTAGTTTTGTTTGGCAACATAGTTGTATGTGAAATATGTCAAAAATAAATGAAGCTCTTTAGTACTATTTTTCAAGTGAAGAAACATAATGACATGTGAAACAGTAATTTCCATACTCGGGATTATTTTTGGGTGGGGAGATCTTCTAAATAGTGCTCCACTCTTGGAGCCTGGGTCCACTCTTGGTGATAAGTGGCCAACTGGGTTAGATGGTTCAATGTGAGGGACTTAGGAGGTGGTGGTGCTCAGGCCCTGTGGTGCTGGGGTCCACCCCAGGGCCATACCCAGTAGTCATGGAGACCTCCAGAACTGCATCCAGTAATGATCATTGGGCTCCATAGTGTAAGGGGGTGAACAGGTGCTGTACAGGATGGTTCATCCTCTTGCTGGCTCATCTGTCCTCCAAAGACTAAATCTTGCCCTTTTTTGCAACCTGGATGGATTACAAGGCAAGTCATTCTAAGTGAATAAGTCAGAGGGAGAAGAACAAAAGGTGGATGGTCTCATTCACATGTGATATGTAATAAGATGTCCAATGAAACAAATGAAATAAGATGTCCAATGAAACAAATGCTTGAATTCTGACAAGAGAACTGAGTTTGTGTATATATTGCAGTGCACAATGTGTAAGAGAAGAGAGAGAGAGAGAGAGAGAGAGAGAGAGAGAGAGAAGAGATAAAGAATCTGCCATAGAGGCAGGCTAAGGGAGTGGGGAGGAATTAGGGGTATTTATTGATGGTAGGAAATGGGCAACCCAAACATGAACATCTTTGTAATTGTATATTTAACAGTCATATAATAAAATATTAAAAAAAAACCAAGAGAACTGAGTTTGCCAAGTGGGCGTCATGGGACACAGGGAGGGATGGAGCAGAGTAAAAGTGACCTAAAGACAGTGTAGAGAGCTTGTGGCATTTTGGTGGTGGTGTGGTAATTTTGTACACCAAAAGTATAACCATTGACATTATTATAAGCCATGTTATCTCAAATTGAAGGAAAGAAGGAAATGTTAAAAAAAAACAAACAGGGAGAATAACAAGCCAACTCTTCTCCAAACGAGGCACACAGATCACCAATATGTACACAGGGAAAATGTTCCATATCACCTCTTACCACGGAAACACAAGTCAAAATGGCAATAAGGTATCAATGAAACAAGTGTTGGTGGAGGCGGAAGTGGAAAAGTAAACTTCATACATGTTATTGAGAATTTAAACTGCCTTAGCCTCTTTGAAAAATAGTATGGAGATGTCTCAAAAGATTAAAAATAGATCTAGCATGTAATCCAGCAGTTTCACTCCTTTGTCTTTCCCAAGAGCACAAAAACCACCCAAGCTGTAAAGATAATATGCTCACACATGTTCATTGCAGTTCTATTTATAATAGGGAAGATCTAGACACCTGGGTGTCCAGCGGCAGATGAATTAAAAAGTGTGATACCTGTTGACAATGGTATATGACTCAATTTTAAGAAAAGATGAAGTTTTTGCCTTTTGACATAATGAAGATGGAACTCAGGGTGCTGTGTTCTGAAAGATAGGTCAGAAGGAGGAAGACAATTGATCAAATATAGTATGAAAAATAATGAACTAAGGGATTAGATCACTTTCCAGTGAAAATAAACCTTTAGAATTGATTACAGAATTGAGAATATCTAAGAAGAGTTTGGGAGTGGAAGAGAACAGTGATGTAGTCACTTTAGCGTGTTGGGTCAGACCTGGAATAAGACCAGTGTACCGTTAAGCATATAACATATATTCACGTAAACCTAAGTTACCTGAACACATTACATGTATAAAATGGATATAATCAAATAAGGAACACATCAAAGAAAAAATTATTTAAGCTTTTATTCTGTTTTTAAATTTCACTTTGCCTACCTAGGTATCATAATAAATATCTTCAATTTATTATGTCAAGAATGTGACCTGCAGCTAAAGACGGTCAGATTTCAAAGCTTCAGTATTGAACTTCTCTTAACATTGTTCAATTCATCTTTTTCTCTTTTTCCAATTTTGTAACATAATCTCTAATCCCTTTCTCGTCACTTTTCCCTTCAAATCTAATTTGTATGGGACATACCTAATCTTCTTTGGAAAAGATATTTGCCTGGACTCAAATAATCCCTTCATTTGCTCTTGGTTCTTTACTCTTGAAATGAGAGAACACATATTTGAGTCCCAGATGAATAAGAAGGAAAAAAAATAGTAAATGGATTTGAACATCCGCCAAAGTGCAGGCTTTGCATATGAAGCCCACTAATTTCTCTCAGTTGGGTCCGCTCTATTAATTTCCTGCCAGTTGCTTATTTTCTGACAAATCTTACACATTCTCAAATGTAAAAGCCGCAGCAGCAGAAAGTTATATGTGAACCAGACAAGCAGAGAGAACTAATCCATTCTCATAATTATAATGAAAAAATTTTCTTAATTTAATGTAACCAATAAATGAAAGCCTGAGCATGTGTTTTCCCATACACAATGCTTTGGAGAGGGTGCTAAAAAGCCTCTAACACAGAGGCTAGCCCCTCAGGGAACTTGGGGTTGAAAAATAGCTCCAAATAAATTTCAATAAAAATCAAGAAGAGCAAATATGCTACCTGATCTGGCTGTGAAGGTGGTAATACTGGAAGATACATGCATTCAGTGTAGCATCTTTACTTTTCTCTGTGCTCCTCACTGTTGAGTAAGCTTAGCTCCTCTGAATTTCTTCCTAACTGAGCAGATACCAAAAGGAATTTTCTTTTTTTTTTTTTTTTTTTTTTTTTGCTTTTTTTTGGGTCACACCCGGCGACGCTCAGGGATTACTCCTGGCTCTGTACTCAGGAATCACTCCTGGCAGTGCTCGGGGGACCATATGGGATGCCGGGGATCGAACCTGGGCCGGCACAGGCTGGCGCGTGCAAGGCAAACGCCCTACCCTCTGGGCTATCACTCCGGCCCCACCAAAAGGAATTTTCATACATAACCACTTTGGTCATTTAATTTTGAAAAGATTTTTTTAAAAAAATATTTACTTATTTATTCATTTTTTGAGTTTGTTTTGGGGGCCACACTCAGTGGTGCTCAGGAATTACTCAGAGATCATTCCTGGCAGTACTCTGAGGGCTAACGCTATGGGGTCTAGAACCAGCACCTGCCACGTGGCAGGCAAATGCCTCAACCCCCACATTGTCTCTACAGCCCTCATTCACATTTTAATTGTTCTCTGTAATCACACGATCATAGTTAAGGTCAATGCACTGACAGTTCTTGTGAGCCTATGTTCACCAGGCTCACTAATCTATTAGTGAGCTAATCTGTTCTTGAGTGCATCTGGCAATTAGTTCTCTGTTGTTTGTAGTAGGAGATCCTGAAAGTCAGGTGCTATGGGGAAAAAATATCTCTTAGCTATGTTGTTCCTTCCTGCCATTCCCACTCAATTTTTTTAAAGTACAAAGCACAACTTTAACTTTTAAATGTCATAGTTATTATAGCCTCATTCCCTACCTCAGGACATGGGAACCAAATTGTGGTGATTGGGCTGTTAATAACTTAAGGGTCAGGCACTGAGATCAAACCGTGTCTTCTCTAGAAAACCCAGTGGTCTTGAACAACAGTTCTGTACTCCAGTTCTCTCTATCCTTGGCATGGACTTCTTCCTCGAAACCCTTCAAATACTCCTCATCTAGATTATTGGCTAGGTAAATTCTACGAACCCTGCTAAAATACTCAAACTGTCACTTATATGTCATACTTCCGTACTGAGTCTCCACAAACAAACAAAATTAAGACTTGGGTATATCACAACAGTGAGAGAAGCTAGAGAGAAGACAAATGTGCAGAATAAAGGATAAATAATAGCTAAACTTGACAGAAGAATAAACTAGGATCTAGGATTTGAACTAGGTGTTAAAAATGGATATGGATGAAACAGCCAGTAAAATATTGAGAATCATTGTCTTTCTTCTTGGGTGCTATGATTTACGTTTTCAAAGTTCCTAGCCAAAGACCAGAGTTCTTTGATACAGGTCATCAGAAGATACACAGAAGCACATGGTTCTTTCAAAAACCATGAATTCAAAAACAGAAGTCTAGGAGAACTAAAATAAAAATAAAATGGAAAACCATTCTGTATACCTTAGGCAGTGTGTTAGTCAAGGCCTCACATCAGATGCACAGAATTCCCTGGAGTAAGTGTTAATTAGATCTGTAAAAAGTAAGATCAGATTCTTGCTTAGGACAGGAAAAGATTGCTTCAAAGGTTTGAGAACTCCCAACAATTTTGAAGAGGATTTAACCAAAATTAATTTGTAATATTTTTAGGATAAAGTTCTTCAAACACCATCTATTGGTGGTAAAATAAAGGGTGAATTTTATTGTTGTTTTATTGCTTTTGCATTTGCTTTAACAAACTTTATCCCTGAATATAATTTATGAAATGCTTTAGAGGGGTTGATTTTTTGACTGAGAAGGGACATTCATTTCTATGGCAAAACATCCAAAATGTCAAAAAAGTAATTAGTGTTAAATTTTCTGGTATGGTTTTATAGATGTATTTGTATTTAGTGAAAGTCAGCGAAGAGAAAATGATTAAATATGGGATAGGGAGAATTACTAAGATTTGAAACCGTAAAATTAATGGTGAGGGTGTAGAAGTTTCTAAGACATTAGGTTCAAATTATTACTTTATATGAATAAAGAGCAGTGGGACAAACTCATCACATAAAGTTTATAGGAGCTTATGGACCTAGTCATAATAGAGTGGGATATTGTAGAGGTCTATGAATATATGTTTTTCCAGTCATTCATGAAAATCAGTTGAGAACAGTAAAAGACTAAGATGTTTTAGAAAGTTTGGTGGTGTAATGACTTTATATTTGAGTCAAAATATTACTCTCTAAAGTTGGTGTGTGTGTGCGTGTTTGTGTGTCTGTGTGTGTGTGATACACCTGCAGTGCACAAAACTTACTCCTGAAAGGGCTCCAAGAACTATATGCAGTCAGGGATCCAACCAACATGCAACAACGACAAGGCAAACACCCTATCTGCTGTCTAACCAACATCCAACAGCAACAAGGCAAACACCCTATCTGCTGTCTAACCAACATCCAACAGCAACAAGGCAAACACCCTATCTATTGCATTGTCTACCCAGCTCCTTGGAGGCTATTTTTTTTACAAAAGATAGGGATAATTAGAGCCATTGTGAGAATTTGGTAAGCACATTTCTTGAAGGAACTTTTTTTTTGTCCTTCTAGTCACCTAAAAAAAATGGATTGCATATAGTAATTGTTCATCTCGTTTGATTAGAACAAAAAATTAGTGAACTTTAAAGCTCAACTCTGCTCAAAAAGAAGAGTAAGAGAAAGAGAGAGAGAGAGAGAGAGAGAGAGGGAGAGGGAGAGGGAGAAGGAGAAAGAAAAAAAGGATATAGGCAGGCTGGGTGGGGAGAAAAACTGGGAGCCTTATTATAGGAAATGTGCACTGATGGAGGGATGGGTGCTGGAACACTGTGTGACTTAAACCTGATCATTAACAGCTTGTATTTATCTATTTCATGGTGATATAATAAACTAAAAAATAAATAAAATAATAAAGCTAAATAAATAAATAAAATAGTAAGCTAATAAAATAAATAATAAAGATTTGTACTTAGATGATACCTGCATTAATTAGGTGTACGTGCATGAGCAAGTGAGACAGAATGGGAAAAGAGAGTGAGAGAGAGTTTTAAAGGAAATTGACTCATAATTGAGGCCACTAAGTTCAAATCTTGCAGAGGAGGCCAGCAGATGGGGACATAGGAAATACTCAATATTAGAGTTCAAAACTGAAGGCTGACTGGCAGAATTCCTTTTTGCTCAAAGTAGGTCAAACCCTTTATTTTGTCTTTAATTGAATTCATAAGGTGGACATTATGGAAACAGATTTTTCCATTGGTGTTTTATCTTACCTATGTCTACTTATTTTATCTCAATTCTAATTTTTGCTGTTTTTGAGCAACACTTGGAGATGCTCAGTGCTTATTTCTGGCTCTGTGCTTAAGGATTGCTTCTGGAGCTCTGGGTTCCATATGGGGTGCTGGAGATCAAACTCGAGTCAGCCATATTTGTGGCAAGTGCCCTGTATTATCTCTCCACCATCTCAATTCTAATTTTTACTGCTTAGTTATATTTGATAAGTTCTGCTTATTTACTATTTTATAGCTCTTTCAGCTGCAAGGTTAGATGGACACTTTTCTTGCTTATTGGTATGAGCATGTATGGCACTGGGCTTCCCTCTTAACCTGCTTTTGCTGTACCCTGTAGGATCTGATAGATTGTCTCTTTGCTTTCATTATTTCATAGGTAACATTTTAGTTTTCTTTTGGTTTATTCACTGGCCTAAGAGTTATGAAAAGTTAAAAGTATGTTATTGTACTTTTCACATGAGTCACAGACATGGGGCAGAGCTGCTACTGGCTCTCCCTGTGCCCAGCTGTTCATGAGGCGCCCAGGAGGGATGGCAGGATCTAGTCCTGGCCTGCCACCCCAGCAGAGCCTCACAACAAGCCAGATGACCCCCCCACCCAGTCTATGAGGGCCTTCACATCCGAACTTCCCCCTCGTCAGCACTCCACCCAGCAGACCAGCAGCCGCATGGTTTATCAATAAATGCTAGATTTTGAGATGACTACAAGAGTATGCTACCTGCACGGCAGAGCGTGGCAAGCTACCCATGTCGTATTTGATATGCCAAATACCAGTAACAATTATAGACCCCATTCCTATGACCTGATGGAATGGTTTGAGGCTCTTTATGTTCCTGGAACAAGCAGGTGCCCTTGGGCTCTACTTGCATGAGACGGGTCATATGGAGATGTTACTGGTGCCCACTCGAGCAAATCAATGATGAACGGGAAGACAGTGATACAGTGACAGTGATGTTTGAGTTATTTCCTATTTTCATCATTGATTTCTAGTCTCTTATCTCCTTGGTTGAAAAAGATGCTGGATAAAATTGTAATCTTCACATACTTATCAAATTATGTTTTCTTTTTTATCTCAACACATTATCTGTACTTTAGAAATGTACATTTAAGAAAAATGTGAATTTATTTATTTTGGATGAATATTTCTGTTTTTCTATTCAATCCAACATTCCAGTGAAATAGAATATATAACCCAGAAATTAATACATATATGTATGGATATCAAGTCTTTGACAAAGAGGCCAAAACCACAAGCAAGTAAAAAGATTCTCTTCTGAATGTGTGTCAGTCTCTGTGGTGTGAGATGATATCTCATTATGTTAATTTGCATCTCCCTGATGATTAGTGATTTAGAGCATTTTTTTTTTTTTGCTTTTTTGGGTCACACCCGGCGATGCTCAGGGGTTACTCCTGGCTCTTTGCTCAGGAATTACTCCTGGCGGTGCTCGGGGACCATATGGGATGCCAGGGATTGAACCCGGGCCAGCATAGGCCAGCCGGCGTGTAAGGCAAACGCCCTACCCGCTGGGCTATCGCTCCGGCCCCATTTAGAGCATTTTTCATGTGTTTTTTGACCATTTGAATTTATTTGTAGAAGTTTCTGTTCATTTATAATTCCCATTTTTGATGGGGTTCAATGTTTTTTCTTGTAAAGTTATACCAGTGTCTAATATAGATTTGATATTAACCCTTTATCAGGTGAGTATTTGGTAAATAATTTTTCCTATTCCATGAGCTGGCTTTGTATCTTAGATACCATTTCTTTTGAGGTGAGGAAGCTTCTTAGTTTCATGCAGAACAAAAGCAACCAGTATTGGCGTGGATGCAGAGAGAAAGGGACTTATTCATTGCTGGTGAGAACGTTAACTGGTCCAGCCATTTTGGAAAACAATATGGGCATTACTCAAAAACTTAGAAATTGAGCTCCCATTTGACCCAGTAATACCACTCTGGGATATATGATGGGGATCCCAAAATACACAGAAGAGACACCATCTGCACTTCTATGTTCATTGCAACACTATTCACAAGTCAGAATCTGCAATAACCTGAGTGCCTGAGAACAGATGACTGGATAAAAAAAAATCTATGATGCTTCTACACAATGGAATTCTATGCAGCCATTAGGAAAAATAAAGTCTTAGAATTTACTTATAAATGGATGACATGGAGAGTCTTATGCTGAATGAGATGCATCAGAAGGAGATGGCCAGATATGGAATGATGGCATTCATCTGTGGGGTGTATAAATATCCAGGGAAAACAGAGCCAGGAGGATTGGTCAATGATTGGAAACTTGCCACAAGAGTGTCCGGTGGGCAAAGTGCTGTTAGGATAGAGAAGGGTCCACTATGGCAATAATGGTTGGAGATAATAATTTCAGATAGGATCTGAGTGTTGAATGTAGGTAAAAGTATATACCTGATCACCTTTCTGTATCTCTATTGCAAAAAAAATGAGGCCCAAAATGGGGGTGGGGTAGGGGAGGAGAGAGAGAAGAGAGAGAGCAAGAAAAAGAGAGAGAGTACAAGAGAGAGAGAGAGAGAGAGAGAGAGAAAACCTGTATAGAGGCAAGTGGGGTGGCAGGAGGGAAACTGGGGACATTGGTGTTAGGAAATGTACACTGGTGAAGGAATGGGTGTTGGATTCACTGATCACTGTCACTGTCTTCCTGTTCATCATTGATTTGCTCGAGCAGGCATCAGTAACATCTCCATATGTCCTGTCTCATGCTAGTAGAGCCCAAGGGCATCTGCTTGCTCCTGGAACATAAAGAGTCTCAAACCATTCCACCAGGTCATGGTAATGAGGTATATAATTGTTACTGGTATTTGGCATATCAAATACGACATGGAGAGCTTGCCAGGATCTGCCATGCAGGTAGCATACTCCTGTAGTTACCTCCTGATCTCCAGCATTTATTGATGAACCGCGTGGCAGCAAGCGGCCGCACCAAGCCAGGCTGTCATAGGCTCTTCTGCTCGGTGGAGTTCTGACGAGACGGAAGTCGGATGTGGAAAATGGCAGCCCTCATGGAGTGTGGGTGGGTCGTCTAGCTTCTTGTGAGGCTCTGCTGGGGTGGCAGGCCAGGGTTAGAACCCGCCATCCCTCCCAGGTGCCTCGTGAGCAGCTGGGCACAGAGAGAGCTGGTAGCAGCTCTGCTCCATGTCTGTGAGTCTCTGGATCAGCATGCCTGGACCGGACTTGAAAAAAGACTGCTCCAGTGTGAGTCTCGATGATCTGGGCTGTGATAGGCTCTTCTGCTGGGTGGCGTTCTGACAAGAGGGAAGAGTGTTGGATTATATAATTATATCACTAAACCCAATTATGAACAACTTTATAACTGTATCTCACTGGGATTCAATAAAAATATTCTCTTCACTAAATGGTGCTAGGAAAACTAGACAGCCGTGGTAAATAAAAAAAGATCACTATCACTATCACTATCTTCCCCGTTAATCATCTATTTGCTAGAGCGGGCACCAGTAATATCTCCATATGTCCTGTCTCATGCTAGTAGAACCCAAAGGCATCCGCTTGCTCCAGGAACATAAAGAGTCTCAAACCATTATATCAGGTCACAGGAATGACCTAATATAAATGTTACTGGTATTTGGCATATCAAATACTACATGAGCAGCTTGCCAGGCTTGCCGTGCGGTGACATACTGTTGTAGTCACCTCTAAATAAAGCATTTATTGATGAACTGTGCGGCCACTCAGCAGCCGTGCGAGCCGGGCTGTGATAGTCTGGTCTGCTGGTGGAGTTGTGATGAGAGGGAAGTCCGGATGTGGAAAATGGTGGGCCCCATGGAGTAGGGGGGTCATCTGGCTTGTTGTGAGGCTCTGCTGGGATGGCAGGCCAGGGCTAGAACCCGCCATGCCTCCTGGGCACCTCATGAGCGGCTGCGCACAGGGAGAGCAAGTAGCAGCTCTGCCCCATGTCTGAGAGTCTCTGGTTCAGCATACCTGGGCGGATTGAAAAAAAAAAAACTGCTGCAGGGTGGGTGTTGATGATCCAGGCTGTGATAGTCTGGTCTGGTGGGTGGAGTTGTGACGAGAGGGAAGTCCGGATGTGGAAAATGGTGGCCCCCATTGATTAGGGGAATCGTCTGGTTTGTTGTGAGGCTCTGCTGGGGTGGCAGGCCAGGGCTAGAACCCGCCATGCCTCCCGGGCGCCTCATGAGCGGCTGGGCACAGGGAGAGCAAGTAGCAGCTCTGCCCCATGTCTGAGAGTCTTTGGCTGCCTATTCTACCAATACAAATTTAGTCTATGTAGATTAAAAGAAAAAAGACCACTCTTCATAGCAGCAAATCTGGTTTTCCAATATGGTGAAGTTTGCGTCCAGGGAATTTGGTGATCCATCATGAGTCAAATTATTTGCTTCAAAAGTAACTTCATTTGCAAAATGCCAACTCTCATTAAAATTCAAGCCATTCTGTCATATAAATACAATTTGATGGTGAAATCTCACCACCTTCATGGCAGTCATCAAAAACTGGGCAGAGTCCACAGGGAGGCGCAGACCAAGCCTGTGGTGGGATAATTGGGTTGACTGCCCTGTACAGTTTCATGTGTCCATCTACGCTGCCAACTGTGCCTTCTTTAGCAGCAATGATAGTCATCTCCACTTTCCCATCATAGAGAGTGTATTCAAGATGGTTTCCATGTCCTCCATGGACAACTCTACCTTACTGATGCCCAATTCACAGATATATTTCCACACTTCATGAGATGAGGCAAACGAACTATTTCTTTGTGTCATTGGATTCTGTTTGCTTTCTCATGCTGTTTCTGCCTTGGTTTGAAGGAACTTAAAACACTGTTGGTTAAGCACTTCCACAAATTTAGATTCAAAATCCTGATCGCTGTACCAGGCTCCACCGGTTACAGACCGGTCTGGCTGCAGATTATACAGCATATACACCTTTTTTTCCGAGGCTGCCACAGACTTAACAACTTTGATAAGCTTTTTACTTTCCAAGTTCTTTAGAATTTTGTTGATTTCTGTTAGTGGCAAATTACTTTTGTATCAAATATCTCTGCTCCATATTCCTTTGTTTCCGGCATCCTCTATTATTTGATATACTAGTTTTTCATGGTTATCTGATCCTTTCATTTTGCCAGCATTCTGAGAATCCTTTATTCTATACAGGAGGCCTGTCCTCTCCTTAAGAGGTCCAACTGACCCATGGACAACAGTCTATTGATGGCCACAGCTCGTTGCTGGGCTTCTATATGAGGCATTTCATTTTGAATTACTTGATCTGTAATTCCATGAGGGAACTGGTGGCATAATTCTATAATCCTGTTTTCTATTTCAACCGGATCCGCATCAGGCGGCTGCACCTTCACTTTCACGTCAGCCATGAAGCGCGGTTCGGGGACCGGGTAACAAGCCACACGGGAGGCGAGCCACAGAGCTGGTCCCAGAACTTCCGGAGAAGATGAATAAAAAAGATGAAATTGGATTTTTTGTTTAGAATCATATATTGGGGAACATATTTTCATGTCACCCATCCAACATGGAATTGATATTAAAATATATAAAAAATTCACAAAACTAAGCAAAAAAAAAATCAAGCAACGCAATAAAAAATGGGTAATAAAACTGGATGAGACTTTTCAAAGAAGAAATACATTGGCCCTATCATTATGAAATGTCCATCTTTGTCTTTAATTATGTTTATTGTTTTAATGGTTAGTTTGGTATTTGAATAACTTTTTAGGTATTGTTACTACTTTGTTTTATATCTAATTTTCTCCCTTTTACTTTCAACAAATTATAGCTTTGAATGTAAAGACCATCAAATGTTTGTTTGTAGACAAAACATTGGTGAATCTGGCTTCGTTTTATCCTATCTGACAATAGTATTTTTGAGCAAAATATTTATTCTAGTTACATGAATAATGATTCCAATCATATTGATATATGAGTTTAAATATCCAACTTTGATAATGTTTGGGATATGTATCAAGTTATCTGATGGGGGGCCACTCAGTGGTGCTTGGGGGGTTTACTTTTGGCTCTGCACTCAGGGATCACTCCTAACAGGCATCGGGATCATGTGGGGTGCCAGGGGTTGAGCCCATGTCAGTCAACTGCACTGTCTCTCCAGTCCCTCATGCCACTTTATTTTCCTCTTCCTTTATAATAATGTATTCTTTTGTTTAAACACATTTTGAGTGCATACTATTTGCAATTCATCTATTAATTAGAAGAGCTTTCTTGTTATTATTTTAGTTGTTGCTCTGGGATTGAAATATGTATCTTAAGGATCACAGTCTACTTAGGATATTATAAATAAATACTGGTAAATGATAGAAGCATTATTACAACACAGTTTCTTTCTCTCCACCTTCCATAGTACAAATTATGCACAATTTATATTTGTTATATATATTAGTTAATTTTTTAATTTATTTTTAATAGAGAGAACGATGTTTTATAAGATCATATGTATTTGTTCTTTGACCAGACCTGGTCAGGGCTTTCTCCCTGGTTCTGCACTCAGGAATCTTTCCTGGGCAGCTTGTGGGACCATGTGGGGTCCTTGGGATTGAACCTAGTTTATTTGCATGCAAAGCAAATGCCCTACCTGTTGTACTATCTCTCTATACCCCCAAATGATAGGGTTTATCTATCTATCTATCTATCTATCTATCTATCTATCTATCTATCTATCTATCTATCTATCTATCTATCTATCTATCTATCTATCTATCTATCTATCTATCTATCTATCTATCTATCTATCTATCTATCTATCTATCTATCTATCTATCTATCTATCTATCTATCTATCTATCTATCTATCTATCTATCATTCTCTCTCTCTCTATCTATCTATCCTTTATTTATTTATTTTCCCAAATGATAGGGTTTAAAGGTATAGTTTTTTTAATTTTTTATTTTTACAATTACAAGGATATACAATTAAAAAGTTCATATTTGGGTTTTGGTCATACAGTGTTCCAGCACCCATCCCGCCATAAAGGTATAGTTTTACACATCTCCAAAATACATGTTGTTCCATCACAACCACTATAAAATGGTGCCCTTCCACTCCCTTCCACTACTGTGATCTATATATTCATGTTGTTAAAATCGAGAAAAAGAGATATTATATTTTACAACCTTTGTATGAAAATACATATTGCTAAATTCTAGTGATTCTTATTTCTCCCTGTGCTATTTTAGTTATCTGTTAAGTCATTTTTTTAATTTTTTGAAAGGATGTCTTTACATATTCTTTATAAGTTACTAGTGATAACTTTTCTGTTTTTATTTATATTGGAACATCTTGGTTTCTAATTAATTTTTGAATTTGCTAAGTTTACATTTATTGATGGTTTTTCTTTGATACTTTAATTATTTTGTTTCATTGTCTTTAGAGTCTCCTGCTTTTTATGAGGCTAGTAATTAGTTGTATTGTTTCTGTTTAATAGTTCCTCTTTTCTGCGGTTTTGTGTCCCATAGTTCCAACTACACATTGACAAGCGAAAATTAAAAATGCAACATACGGTAAGATATTTGATGGAAGTGGGGGGGAGAGAAAGATAGAATATACACAAAATTTTGATTATAGCAGATTGTTATATTGTTTTGTTTTACTATTGTTGTTATTAATATCTTATGGTGTTAAAAGTATAAATGAAACTTTATCATATATGTATGTATTACACTGTATATAAGGTTCAGAACTACTTGCAGTTTTAGGAGTTCACAGTGATTCTTAAATCCCTATGGGAAGAAGACTCATATCCCCATATGTGAGGGAGAACTACTTGTCATGATGCGTCATTTTTCTCTACTGTTTTTGCTGGGTATATTTGTCTTTAATTTTTATCATTTTGATTGTGTCTTGTTTAGATGTGGATGTCCATGTTGGATGAATGTTATTTTTCTAAAAACAATCTTGAGAAGTTTTCAACCATCATTTCTTCATTGTTTTTAAAATTTTACATCTCTTCTGGTGAACTTATGGTTTCCAATCTTATAAGATTCTGAGATTATGATCACTTTCCTTCAATAGCTTTCTCTTATCTCCAGATTGTAATACATCCCTGAACATATTTTTCAAGCTCACTCTGCTTTTTTTCCCTTTTACCTGAAATGTGCTTTTTACCTACTACTGAGTATTTAACTTTTGTTATTGTTCATTTCCATTTGCTTCCTTCTTATATTGTTTCTCCTCTATTGGGGATCCTCATTTTTCTTATAAATGTAGTTTCTTGCCAGGGGGGAAGTTTCTTATTACAAAGGCCAATATGTTCTCCTCCATCAGAAGGAGATTCAAATTGTGACCTGTTTTCAAATGATAACAACTTACGGATATAATTTGTATTTTTCATATTGTATATTACTTATCTGTGTTAGGCCAAATTACTGTGAGACTATTTGCGTAGGTGGTATGAATAGGTTATGATAACATAAAAATATTGATGTGTGGGATGCACATGATTAAGTTTCTCATTTCAGATTATTTAAAAATTAGGTTTTCTGATACAGTTCAAATATGATTTAAAACAAAATTTGATTCTGAAACATCACTGTTAATAGAGGGGTGCAGAAGTATGATAATATACAAATACAGGGAGATCATGCACATTCCTGCGTGTTTTATTTTATTTCTTGAAAAAATATTTATCTCACAAGCAGCAGTTTCTTGTTACCATGATTAAACACTGCACACTTATTACTTAATTTAAACCTGGCATTCAGTTGGGAGAATTTTAATAGTATCACCATTTTTCAGATATAAAAATTGTGGTTAAGCAGACATAAAAAATAAGGTGTGAAACAGATTATAAGCTTAGTAGTTTTTTGTTTGTATTTGTGCCAGACATTGAAACCAAGGTCTCATGCTTGTGAAACATGTACTTTATACTGACCTTCATGCCCATTCATTAAATTTTATTTTAAAATATATTTATTTGCCCCATTTACAATACTGTTTATGAGAGCTACATGTATCTGCTGTTCTAACACCACACCCACCATTTGAGTGTCTGTTTTTCTCCATCAGTGTTCAAAAGACCCTCCCACTCTCTCCCCTATCCCCACTGAAACTCAGTTCTGTAGATCACCTCTCGGTATCTGCTGTCTTTGGCTGTTTGTTGCTCCCTTACCATGTGCCTTTATCACCTCATATGAGCGAGATCATTCATTCTGCGAATGAATGATCCTTTCCTCATCAATTTCACTCAGCTTGCTGTCCCTAGTGATAGCCATATAGCAGAAAATTCCATGATTTTGTCTTTTCTTAGAGTTGCATAATATATATACCACAACTTCTTGATTCATTCATCTGTACTCAGACATAAGAGACTGATTATGTGCTAAAATTCATAATTTCATTTATTTTCTTAGTTTAAAGTGTGTGTGAAGAGTGACCAAAAGTATACCCCAGCCTCCCTGGGGTCAGGCTGAGATGGGCACAGCACAATGTATGTACAAGTCAGTCTGAGTAAGCCTCGAGATTCTTTTTAAATAAATCAATGTGACGCCAGTCATTTCAGTGGGCTTGACGCTCACAGAAAAGGTGAAAAGATCTTATAAGTGACCCCTAGAAACTGGACTCTTGCTTCAAGCTACGAGCTTTGCTTAATGTCAGGGGAAATTTGAACTGCAGAAGTCTCTTTTGGTGAAAAATGAGCAAAAATAGAGGTATAGGCGAGGGTTTTCTCCCCCACTGCTTCATAGGGTTTTGAATCATGTTAATCTTTTCACCAGAGGCCGTTTTTTTCTCACATCTTAATTCCTTATAGATGACTCATATATTTGAACTTATTAGGACGTACTGCACTCATTATGGCTCATTGGGAAATAATAATTTTCATGTATGGCAGGAGCATATAGTATTGAGGTTTGCCCATAAGTTATTGGGTTTATCCAAACCCCAAATTATTAAAATTTGTCCAAAAGATATCAGAAGATAGTCTCATGCCTCTGGGTTTTATTTCTTGTCCTAAAAATCACTGTGGCAATGTCACAACCACCACCTGTTCTTCAAGTCCCTCCAATCCTATTTATGTTTGTGAAACATGGTTTCAGCCAAGAGCTATCTATAGGTCTATAGAATCAATACTATAGTTTGCTGATTACATTGATCCAGATTTTTTGGGGTCACATTCAGTGTTGATTAGCTGGGAGTGGACCCAGTTTTGTCTTTGGGGTCTGCTCCTGGTAGTGCTTGAGGGACCATGTGGAGCCAGATCCTACATGGACCTCCTGCATGCAAACCCTGTGCCCAGTCCATTGAGATTTCTCTGGCACTATTAACTTTACTTATTATCTATTTGTTTTTCAACAGTAATTTAAGGACCATGATTTACAATACTGTTAATAATAGAGTTTCATGCATACAATGCTGCAACAACACACCCACCACTGGAGTGTCAATGTTCCTCTACCAATATGTCAAGGCCCCTTGTTCCTCCCACTGCCTTGGCAAACTCAGTTTTGTAGTAGGTTGACTCTCAAGGTCTGTTACCATGGGCTATTTGTTAC
>JAJIBD010015269.1:0-30400 GCA_021461705.1 Cryptotis parvus | reverse complement strand
CCTCATCCCTCACCCTGATTCTGAGGTAAGAAAATCTTCCCCATACCTAATCCCCACCCTGCTCCTGAGGTGAGAAAATCTGCCACACCTCACCCCCTACACATCATCCTCACTCACCCTGATTCTGAGGTGAGAAAATCTTCCCCCCTACCTGATCCCCCATCCTGTTCCTGAGGTGAGAAAAACTCCCCCCCAACACCTCATACACTCACTCCTGGTTCTGAGGCGAGAAAATCTCCCCACACACCTCTCATCCTCACCCTACTCCTGAGGTGAGAAAAATCTCTCCCCCTCACCTCATCCCTCACTCCTGATTCTGAGGTGAGAAAATCTCTCCCCATACCTGATCCCTACACTGCTCCTGAGGTGAGAAAATCTCCCCTTACACACCTCATCCTCACCCCTGATTCTGAGGTGAGAAAGTCTCTCCCCATGCCTGATCCCCACCCTGCTCCTGAGGTGAGAAAATCTCTCCCCATGCTTGATCCCCACCCTGCTCCTGAGGTGAGAAAGTCTCCCCCCCATACCTCATCCTCACCCCTGATTCTGAGGTGAGAAAAATTTCTCCCCATACCTGATCCCCACCCTGCTCCTGAGGTGAGAAAATCTCCCCCACCATACCTCAACCTCACCCTACTCCTGAGGTGAGAAAATCTTCCCCCACACCTGATCCCCACCCTGCTCTTGAGGGTGTGGATGCCTGATCCCAACCCCACTTCTGAGGTGAGAAAACTCCCCCACACACACCTCATCCATACCCTGATTCTGAGGTGAGAAAATCTCCCTCCAAGCTTTGATTCTGAGGAGCAAATACCCTCTGTCTATGCCTCATTCTGCTCCTGATGTGAGAAAATCTCCCCCTATGCCTGACCCCTACACTGCTCCTGAGGTGAGAAAATCTCCCCTCACACCTCATCCTCACCCTGATTTGAGGTGAGAAAATTTCTCCCCCATACCTGATCCCCACCGTGCTCCTGAGGTGAGAAAATCTCCCCACCACACCTCAACCTCACCCTACTCCTGAGGTGAGAAAATCTTCCCCCACACCTGATCCCCACCCTGCTCTTGAGGGTGTGGATGCCTGATCCCCACCCCACTCCTGAGGTGAGAAAACTCCCCACACACACCTCATCCATACCCTGATTCTGAGGTGAGAAAATCTCCCTCCAAGCTTGATTCTGAGGAGTAAATACCCTCTGTCTATGCCTCATCCTGCTCCTGAGGTGAGAAAATCTCCCCCATGCCTGATCCCTACACTGCTCCTGAGGTGAGAAAAATCTTCCCTTACACCTCATCCCTACTCCTGATTCTGAGGTGAGAAAGTCTCCCCCATGCCTGATCCTCACCCTGCTCCTGAGGTGAGAAAATCTCCCCCACCACACCTCAACCTCACCCTACAAATACCCTCTCTCTCTATGCCTCATCCTGCTCCTGAGGTGAGAAAATCTCCCCCATGCCCGATCCCCACCCTATTCCTGAGGTGAGAAAATATCCCCCATGCTTGATCCCCATCCTGCTCCTGAGGTGAGAAAGTCTCCCCCATACCTAAACCTCACCCTGATTCTGAGGTGAGAAAATCTATCCCCATACCTGATCCCCACCCTGCTCCTGAGGTGAGAAAATCTCCCCCGCCCATGTTTGATCCCCCACCCTGCTCCTGAGGTGAGAAAGTCTCCCCCATGCCTCATCCTCACCCTGATTCTGAGGTGAGAAAATCTCTCCCCACCCTGCTCCTGAGGTGAGAAAATCTCTCCCCACACCTTATCCTCACCCTGATTCTGAGGTGAGGAAATCTCCCCTCCAAGCTTGATTCTGAGGAGTAAATACCCCTATGCCTCATCCTGCTCCTGAGGTGAGAAAATCTCCCCCTATGCCTGATCCCTACACTGCTCCTGAGGTGAGAAAATCTCTCCCCACACCTTATCCTCACCCTGATTCTGAGGTGAGGAAATCTCCCTCCATATCTCATCCTGATCCTGATTCTGAGGTGGGAAAGTCTCCGCTGGCCTCATCCTTGCCCGGATTCTGAGGTGGGACTGGCTCCCTCTGTGCTGTGGGATCCAGGCCCTCTGGTGTATGCTGTTCTCTTCAGGCTGTGGCTGATGTTGCTTTGTCTCTGATGCACCTGGATGGACACATTCGTGTCCTGGTTCTACAGGTCTCTGACCGGTGACCTCCCTCTGAGGGTGAACACCCCAGGAGACAGCATTTGTCAAACAGCCCGACTTGCTTTTTCCTCAGAATCACCTCAGCAGCCCTCGACTTGATTTTTTTTCTTCAAATGTGTGAATGTTAAGGAGGAAAATTGAAAATAATGATAAAAAATACATTTTAAAAATGTGCTTCAATCACGCCATATCAATAGAAGTCTATAAATGTTCAAGGTAAAAATACTATTTTCTTTCTATACTGCCTAGCAAAATGCTATAACAGAGATTTTGAATTTTAAACATCTCAATTTCATTGTGCTTTATGGTACTCCAAGTTTCCTATTTCTTACTAATAATTCATTTTCTTCCAAAGAGTGATTGAGCTACCCTTTATTCTTTTCTCATAGACATGCTGGATAAAAATTAATGACTAACATTGATGGAATGCTCTTTTGTTAAGGAAAATTATAAAGGCTTCAGTTGCCCTCATTTTTCTATCTCCTCTAAAAGAAGAAGGAGAATAAAGCACTAAGGTGTCAGCTTCTGAGCAATCTTCTAAAATATATCTTCGGCTTCCTGGGCCCAGAGGGGGATGTCTCACAAGGAATAAATAGCTGAATGCTCCTTGAACCCCTTATGTTTCCGAGCACTGAACGCTTTCTCAAAAATAAAATGGAAGGAAAAATAGATAAGACAAATGGCAGCCGAGCCTGTAATGCCCATGTGGAAAATGCAGCGTCTAAAAGACTAATCTCAAAGGCGATGTCAGGGCTGGGTGTGGGGCTCTGGTGTTGAAGGATCTGCCTGTATGTGTAAGGCCCCGAGTTCAAGGCCCAGCGTGGCTGCCGTGATAGGACAGCAGGTCAGGAAATTGCCTTGCACACGGCTGACACAGGTTCGATCCCAGCACTCCATATGGCCCTCATATGACTTGCTTCATATGGAAGAACCCACCAGGAGCCACCCCTGAGCTGAGGGTCACCAATGGCCCCACCCCATAGCAAATAACAAACAGCCAACCAGTATCAAAAGAATGAAAGTTCAGACATCTTCACCGTTGCTTTTGTTTCCATTCTGAGAGCAAAGAGGTGAGACTTTGCGTGTGTGTGTGTGTGTGTCTGTGTGTGTGTCTGTGTGTGACATTTCTGTGTACACAGAAGGAGCTTTCATTCACCCAATCTTTTTGTCTGGTTGATTTTTTTTTTGGCTTTTTTTTGGTCACACCCAGCAATGCTCAAGGGTTACTCCTGGCTCTGCACTCAGGAATTACTCCTGGCGGTGCTCAGGGGACCCTATGGGATGGCGGGGATCAAACCTGGGTCAGCCGCGTGCAAGGCAAATGCCCTACCCACTGGACTATAGCTCCGGCCCCTGTCTGGTTGATTTTTGAGCCATACCGATTTTTGTTCAAACCAGGAATGTTTAGAGATGCTCTGAATCACCCTCTGTTGGAAGGACAGGCCCTAATGATCTCTGGTCCCTGCCACCGTTCTCCCTGCATTAACATACGGCTCAGAGACCTGGGCCCTACGAAAGCAGGATGAGAATGCTATTCGGGTCTCCCAGAGAGGAATCGAAAGAGCTATGCTTTGTAATATCACGCCTCACTCAAGTGAGAGAAGGAATCCGGAGTTCTGACCTCCGTCGCTATTCCAGAATCAGGGACGCTGTCTCGTTTGCCAAGGCATCGAAAATCAGATGGGCTGGACATGTAATGCGATTTGGAGACAACCGCTGGACTAGAGCAGTTACCGACTGGATCCCACGGGGTGTCAAAAGATCACGTGGCCGCCCACCTACAAGATGGTCAGACTTCCTTGTCAAGACCCTGAAGGAATGGTTTGAGGCTCTTCATATTCCTGAATCAACCAGATGCCATTGGGCTACATTGGCACGTGATAGGGTCCAATGGAAATGTTACTGGCGCCCGCTCGAGCAAATCTATGATCAACGGGAAGACAAGTGGATACGTGATACAAGTGAAGGCCTGGGCTAGGTGTGTGTACCTGCAGATTTGTGTTTTAATGCTGGGTTGCCAAAATCCAGTAACAATTACAGACCTCATTACCATGTCCTGAAGGAATGGTTTGAGGCTCTTTATGTTCCTGGAGCGAGCAGGTCGCCCCCTTGGGCTCTACTAGCATGAGACAGGACATATGGAGACGTTACTGGTGCCCGCTTGAGCAAATCGATGATCAACGGGAAGACAAGTGATACAAGTGATACTAAGATCTGTCCTTCTGGGCCAGGTTGTGGGCTTTAGGCTCTCTTGGGAGAAGCAAAACTTGCCTTGTGAACGAGACCTATCTTGGGTTTAGATTCCAACCTGAGCACGTGGTCTGGGTCCAGCCAGGGCGTGGAAATCTGGGGGTTCTCCGGACCTTGGATTTTATTAGCAAAATTTGTTTAGTTATTGATGATAAGTAAAAATCTTCAGAGCTGTGCTAAACTTATGAATTCTGTTCGCCTGCCGCCGCGCTTTGAAATAAAAAGGGAAATTGCTTCCCTGCTTCCTCCCTTACTGTCAGATCTAAACCGTCTCCCAGCAGACATCAGTCAGGTTGGTTCAGCAGATTATAGCAAAACTTATACAAAGAAATCTCGTGCAAGTGCTGAAAAAAAGCAGGTCGTAAGACAGATAATAGGGCAATAAAGACAAGATAGATAGGGCCGGAGCGATAGCCCAGCGGGTAGGGCGTTTGCCTTGCACACGGCCGGCCCATGCCGGCCCGGGTTCAATCCCCGGCATCCCATATGGTCCCCTGAGCACCGCCAGGAGTAATTCCTGAGTGGAAAGCCAGGAGCAACCCCTGAGCATCGCCGGGTGTGACCCTCCCCAAAAAAAAGCAAAAAAAAAAGATCTCTCTCTCTCTCTCTCTCTCTCCTGTGTCTTTGTCTCCTTTTATATAATGAATCTCTTATTCCTGAGAAACTGAGGTGAGGCGGAGAGCCCCGTGGATTCTTGGACTATATGTCAAGGCTCCTGATTATACTGAACGGGGACCTTTATTGCTGTTCCACGAGGATCTGAGCTTCATGAAAAGAGCCTCCAGCCTTCCCTGCCTCCGACACCTGCCAAGATGATGAACCATCTGCAGAACACTGGCTGATCTTTGGCAACGAGGACAGGTGGGCGTGATTCTGTCTCGCCCTTAGCTCTTGCAGAAAGAAAAAGACTTCCGAGAAGTCAACCAGGGTGCAGAATTTATAGGCTCAACTCCTTTCCCTGTAGTCTAAGATTTTAAAAAATCTCCTTACCTATTGCTCAATGTCATCATTTCCACTCTCTGCCTCCTTTCTCTTTTATCCCAGTGGAACAGACCAGTAAAATAACAATTCTTCCTCAGTTGTACACTGATTTTGGAAGTATTCTGAACTCACTGCCTAGAAAACTTGCAGAGGCTTTCTCTATCGCTATTGCAAATGGTAATATCCAAAAGGAAACAGAGAGAGAGAGAGAGAGAGAGAGAAATAAAAGAGCCTGTCATAAGGGGATGGTGTGTGTCGGAAGGAAAATGGGCATCGGTGGTGGAAAATGTCCACTGGTGAAGCATCCGGTGCTAGCTAGCACCTTGTGTGACTGTGACTCAACCATGTGTACGTCAGAGTGATTTGATTAAAAAAAATGTGCAGAAGTTGTTTTGGCATCAAACCAGCTATGATCAAGGCATAACTCTCATTCTCCAATTCGCCCTCAACACAATTTATTGTCACAGACACAAGAAGAGGACAGGACCAAGTCAAAAGGACATTGAGAAGGTTGAGAGGGGCTCTCATTTCTAAGCCCCTCACCACCATCCATCTCTATGATCTCAGCCGTGATCACAGCAACCAAGAATACACATGCCTGAGATGATGTTTTATTTTCACAGCAGCATAACAACAACAAAACAAGGTTTTAAAATATCCTGGATTGGGCTGGAGCTATAGCACAGCTGGAAGGGCATTTACTTTGCACGTGACCAACCTGGTTCCATCCCCAGCATCCCATAGGGTCCCTTGAGCACCCCCAGGAGTAATTCCTGAGTGCAGAGCCAGGAGCAACCCCTGAGCATCATCATATATGATTCCAAAAGCCAAAAAACAGAACAAAAAGGTCCAAACTCATGAGTTTGCTGAATACACATTGAATCCCTGAATTAAGAGGTTGCATAGACAGAGCCTGGCAAGCTACCCGTGTCGTATTTGATATGTCAAATACCAGTAACAATTATAGACCTCATTCCCACGACCTGATGGGATGGTTTGAGGCTCTTTATGTTCCTGGAGCAAGCAGGTGCCCTTGGGCTCTACTTGCATGAGACAGGACATATGGAGATGTTACTGGTGCCCGCTCAAGCAAATCGATGATGAACAGGAAGACAGACAGTGAAGAGGTTACATTTGGGGGGCAATAGCTGGGTGGTGGGCTCCTATGTCCACCAACAACCCCAGTACACACCTAGGTGTCTCCTAGGTCTCTTGACTTGATGCTAAAGAGAGACAGAAACACTTTTCTCCCCCTCCTTACACTGACCTGCCACTCAAGTCCACTCCATTTAAACACACACTGGTCACAGAAGCATAATAGCGTCCCCATAAATGCAACACAACGGGTTATGGATTTTTTTTCTCCAAAGGCTGTGTTTATGCTAAACTGTGAAACAGCTCTCCTATTTTTTCCACTTAGCATGAAATCAATAATTAGCTGGCTCCGGGTGCTCTGTGTGGCGGAGAGATAACACACCTCAGGAAATCCACACAGCAGCCCGAAACCTCCAGATTGTCAAACTCCTCTTCCCCATCAAGTCCAGGCTGGGTGACTTTGCAAACTTATTCCGACCTTGGTCTGGTTCCTCCTCTCTGAATGTGGTGACAACGTGCGGGATAGGAAGACAGGTGGGTTATGACATCTGCCCTCTTTCTTGGCGGGTTCATTGGCAAGATAAGTGTGTTGCCATTTGGAATACACATTGGGGGCATTTGGCTAGAAGGAGAAGCTGCCTTCAGGTGTGTTTGGGGGCAGGGGATGGATGTGGAGCTCTTGGCTGATGGGAAGAGTAAGAAATTGGCAAGACATATGCTTGCAACTGAATTAAAAAATCACTGTATCACTGTCTTCCCGTTCATCATCGATTTGCTCGAGCGGGCACCAGTAACATCTCCATATGACCTGTCTCATGCAAGTAAAGCCCAAGGGCACCTGCTTGCTCCAGGAACATAAAGAGCCTCAAACCATTCCATCAGGTCATGGGAATGAGGTCTATAACTGTTACTGGTATTTGGCATGTCAAATACGACACGGGTAGCTTGCCAGGCTCTGCCGTGCAGGTGGGGTAGTCTATATAAAAAGTGTTAATGACATATTGTGTTGGGGAATGCCGCCGGGGTCCCCGACAGTGTCAGGTCAGAGGTTCTCTTCTACCTCCGAGGACGCCGGGAGAACAGATGAAAACTCACGAGTCTGGTGCAGTTCCAAAAAAAGCTCTTCCACAGCACTCCAATATAATGAACAAACTTTAGCTCTGGTCCAAACTTAAGACCATACAAAAGAGCCTAAGTCTCCCACCAAAGAGAGAGGATCTCACCCGAGCTGAGTCCTACCCAGAAGAAGGAGCAAAAAGGCCAAAGAGGAAAAAGCCAAAAGCCAAAAGCAAAAGGCCCAAAAAGGCAAAAGGTCTTAAAAAATAGCTATTAAAAAATAGCGTCATCCATCTATACAGCAGGGCCTGGCAAGCTGCCCGTGTTGTATTTGACATGCCAAAGACCAGTAATAATTATAGACCTCATTCCCATGACCTGATGGAATGGTCTGAGGCTCTTTATGTTCCTGGAGCGGGATGATGCCCTTGGGCTATCTCGCATGTGACAGGACGTATGGAGATGTTACTGGTGCCTGCTCGAGCAAATCGATGATTTACGGGAAGACAGTGATAGTGACATTCATCTATTCTCCCATCTAGCCTATAAGCCACCTGTTGCTGTGATGTTGATTAGAGATCTCTGTCGGTTGGGGGGTGCAGAGATGAGATTTCGTGGATGTGCTTTTATTAATTTTTTAATATTCTCCTGGTGCCCGCTCGAGTAATTGATGATCTATGGGAAGTCAAGTGATCGAGTGAAGAATATTCTCCAGCCGCTCTGCGGCTATGCAACTGCCTTAGCTAATACTGGATGTTAGGATCAGGTCCTTCCCAAGATCTTTGACATTTATATACTGTATATGGTTCCAGGCAGGTTCTAGCTGTGGTCCGTCATCCCAGTGAGCCTAGCAAGAAGCCAGAGGGAACCCCCCATACCATGAGGTCAGTCTTCTCAACATCCGGACTCCACAGCTCCTCAGAGCTCCACCCAAGAGAAAAGCTGATCTCTCACTGTTGAGGTTCATCAGTAAATGCACAAGATGAGAGCCTTCTATTGAGAGTATCCCACCTGCATGGCAGAGCCTGGCAAGCTACCTGTGTTGTATTTGATATGCCAAAAACCAGTAACAATTATAGACCTCATTCCCATGATCTGATGGAATGGTTTGAGGCTCTTTATGTTCCTGGAGCAAGTAGGTGCCCTTGGGCTCTACTAGCATGAGAGCAGGACATATGGAGATGTTACTGGTGCCCGCTCGAGCGAATCGATGAACAACGGGAAGACAAGTGATACAAGTGATTCTCCAGGGGCCAGAGCAATAGCACAGTGGGTAGGGTGTTTGCCTTGCACGTGGCCAACCCGGAATTGATCCCTGGCATCCCATACGGTCCCTGGAGCACCGCCAGAAGTAATTCCTGAGCGAAGAGCCAAGAGTAACCCCTGAGCATTGCTAGGTGTGACCCAAAAAGCAAAAACAAACAAGTGATTCTCCAGCCTCAGTGACAGCATGTTCATTTCGGCAGACAACAGCTAATGCAACAACCCCAACTTTTCTATATACCAAAGAGCATCAAACAACACCACAAATTAGAGGTAAGGGTACCTTGTTTTACGCTAGAAAGGCATTCCACATAATCAGCATAACGGAGGCAGCCAATTAGGAGACAGTGAGGAGCCGAGCCAGCAGGGGGTGCTCTCGAGTCAAGGTAAGAAACGCACAAGAGCAGGTGTTGCAGGTTGCAAATCCAGCCTTCCTGAGAAGCCCAAGATGGCGAGATCTTACCTGCGTCTGCTTTTTCCTGCCCGCATCCCAGGCAGCGTCCATTAGACTCCATCTTAGACTAGTTACGGCCAACAAGGAGATGTGGCACAGGGAAATGACCCAATATATCAGGGCCTGTGGTTCTGCTTTGAGGAGACAGTGTTGTTAGGGAAACTCACACCTTATCTTTCTTGGGAGACAGCCTGCCAGGAAACCTGGTGTGTCTATCAACAGGCAGTATCCATCGGATCTTAGCATCTCCTTTCATCAGCTTTCTGCCAACAGACACCCCCCATTGATACACACACACACACACACACACACACACACACACCAGCACCTAACAGTTAACCCATCTATCTAGCCAATGTTAACCAACATATCATTACAATGAGACACAAAGCCCACCTTGGAAGAAAGAGTACCCCAGAATACGACAATTCTCCCATTTTCTTCTACTTCTCTGGAACCAAGCAACACCCCTAAATATCTTGCAGGTGGCTGAAATGCACAGTGGATATTTGCTCAACATACTGTGCCCAGCTGATCATGAGGTGCCCAGGAGGGAAGGTGGGTTCTAGCCCTGGCCCATCCCAGCAGAGCCTCGCAAGAAGCCAAAGGCATCCCCACACCTGGAGGGCCGCCATTTTCAACATCCGGACTCCTCTCTCGTCAGAGCTCAACCCAGCAGAAGAGCTGATCTTTCCCCATTTCATCAATAAATGCTGGATTTAGAGATGACTACAAGAGTATGTTACCTGCACGGCGGAGCCTGGCAAGTCATACCAGTAACAATTATAGACCTCATTCCCATGACCTGATGGAATGGTTTGAGGCTCTTTATGTTCCTGGAGCAAGCAGGTGCCCTTGGGCTCTACTTGCATGAGACAGGTCATATGGAGATGTTACTGGTGCCCACTTGAGCAAATCGATGAACAACGGGAAGGCAGTGCAGGATTGATAGAGTCATGACCTTTTCCTGGTTGTTACGTGTGATTTTGGCCCATCTGTGTTCTTGCATTCATTTACTGAATTTATAGAATGTATAAATCTCTCTCTCTTCCTCTCTTATCATTGTGGCTTGCAATACATACATTTGAGACTCACAGACATGGGGCAGAGCTGCTACTGGCCTCCCTGTGCCCAACCGCTCACGAGGCGCCTGCAAGGGCCTGGCAAGCTACCTGTGTCGTATTTGATATGCCAAATACCAGTAACAATTAAAGACCTCATTCCCATGACCTGATGGAATGGTTTGAGGCTCTTTATGCTCCTGGAACAAGCAAGTGCCCTTGGGCTCTACTAGCATGAGACAGGACATATGGAGATGTTACTGGTGCCCGCTCGAGCAAATCGATGATGAACAGGGAAGACAGTGATACAGTGAATACATACATTTAGAGGTTATCATGTATATCTCTTTGCCTACATTCAATGCTCAGTTCTAGGCTGGTATTACCGTTTCCAACAATTACTATCACACTGTTCCCTTCTCTGTCTTACTTAACCTCTGAACCTACGACTCAACCACAAACCCACCATCCCTGCAACTACGGACAACACTTATTTCAAAATTTTGCAACCACTGTTTGAGCCTATCCCAAGCATAATGTATTTTATATTGGCGTGTTGACCAGACTATCACAGCCCGGCTTGCGCGGCCGCTAGTGGACGCGTGGTTCATCAATAAATGCTTTATTTAGAGGTGACTACAACAGTATGCCACCCGCACGGCAAGCTGCTCGTGTAGTATTTGATATGCCAAATACCAGTAACATTTATATTAGGTCATTCCCGTGACCTAATATAATGGTTTGAGGCTCTTTATGTTCTGGAGCAAGCGGATGCCTTTGGGTTCTACGAGAATGAGACAGGTCATATGGAGATATTACTGGTGCCTGCTCTAGGAAATAGATGATGAATGGGAAGATAGTGATAGTGATTGCGTGTTGTATCTGATTGGCTAAATGTGGTAGGGACCTACATTCTTAGAGGAATATCAGTGAAGATTACTAAATCTCACAGTGGCCGCAAAGGGCCATTTGAACCCACTGTATAACAAACCAGTGATATGTTCTTACACAATAGACATTGTGACTACACATGTGTGATCACGGACCCTATACTTAAATCTACTAAATGTGGGGTGATACACAGCTCATCAGTACATCAGGTTTTGGTGTCTCTGCGGCTGCGGAGGAGACTGGATCAGTCTTGCAACGTTGGCAGAAGCAGATGGTGGGCGTGACTACCAGGCATTCTGGAAAGGAAGGACTGCCAATCTTTAAGCTGCACCCCGTGGTGGCATGCACTCTGTACCTGATACCATGGGGTCCCAGCACCAAGCCGAGCGTGAGACAAAGCTAGAATTCCTTCTCTCTCTCTCTCCTCTCTCCCCAATCCACGGTTTCTCTCTCCTTCTCAGTACTTAATTGACGGTTAGATCTGGATTACTTCTGAGCTGAGGGGTTCCGAGGCGTCATGGCATATTTGCAAGCCTTCCCGATTCTTCCAACCATCCAACCGTTCCTTTCCTCCAATCGGGACAGGCAAGGATGCTAGAACAGCACCATCTGTGAAAGAACCGGATCCTAACGCCCACTCTGGAGCAAGAAAGGACAGTCTTGTAAAATCTTTCAAAGACCTAGACCATGAACCCAGGCAGACCAACTGCCTCTTTCAAAGGCGGGAGGAAATGTTGGCATTATCGCCTGCAAGGTTGGCTTCTCAGGGAGGTGGAAATCAGTCACCCCATGTTCTACAAAATCTCCCTGGGAACCCTACATGAGGCGAACACCTGACCTCACTTAGCCACTTGTGAAAATATACTCCACAATCAAATGTCTATTAAAAGCACCTCTAATCATTTCCTTATGAATATGAATGCCCAGCGAGACACTTGTAATGGAGATCTTTGCTCTAAAATTATCTCAATGACTCTGTGATTTATTGCCTGCTAGCATATTTATTTGGAAATGTACTTTTCCCCGGTGATAGAGAGTAAACCAACAGGTGTGCGCTTGTGGACTCTTGTTCCAGAGATAATAAAGGATTCGGTTAATTACGTTTCCAAGTCCAAGCAGTTGTTACGGGGTTATTTTATTTTTATTGAATCGCCATATATGGTCCTGTAAGTGCTTACTTTTGTCTCACTTTTCTTGATAGCACACAGGAGACAGGCTTGTCTATACCCAGGGCTCTGCCCTGTGAGCCCTAGACGGTGGATGGTCCGACATGGAAAAAGATCTGGGCCCCCTGGGATGAACCCAGATCCACGGCAGAGCCTGGCAAGCTCCCCGTGGCGTATTCAATATGCCAAAACCGGTAACAATAGTGGGCCCATTCCCAGCAAATACCCAGAGAGGTGCTGGGCGGGTTTTGGACCGGCTCCTGCCCTGCAGAGATGGGCGGGGATCAATTCTCACCAGCCCGCCTGGGTCTTTTCTCACTTCTACTCCCCAAGGTCAGTTCAAGGACGAAAGCTATCCCGTGTTGCTACACAAGAAAACGCACACTGTGAGAACATTCACGGGGAAATAAGGGAGCGTTCTCTGAGATATATTTTTTTCCAACAGAGAAAAAGCAATTAACTTGATGCTCTGTAAGAAAGTCTGCACAAATTATTCTCAGAAACGGCCACAGGAGGTCACTGAACAATCAGGTACTCTGAGAAATCTAATCCCGTTTTATTCTACTTCACGGACGTCATTGATGCGTATTGTAGAATAGTAAATATTCCGGAGCTCTAACCTCCTCAAGGTTTTTCTGTTTGCTTGTTTTGCTTTTTGGGTCACACCCAGAGATGCTCAGGGGTTGCTCCTGGCTCTGCACCCATGAATTACTCCTGGCGGTGCTCGGGGACTCTATGGGATGTCGGGGATAGAACCTGGGTCAGTCGCTTGCAAGGCAAATGCTCTCCCCTCTGTACCATAGCGAGGAAATTAGTGTGAATCCAAGCAAACACTTTCTGAGACGGAAATCCTGGCCTGGCTGTTCCTTCTGGCTTTAAACATCTTTCTTCTGGTTTGTGTGGCTGGAGCTCATATCACAAGGTTATCACTGTCTTCCCATTCATCATCGATTTGCTCGAGTGGGCACCAGTAACATCTCCATATGACCTGTCTCATGTTAGTAGAGCCCAAGGGCATCTGCTTGCTCCAGGAACATAAAGAGCCTCAAACCATTCCATCAGGTCATGGGAATGAGGTCTATAATTGTTACAGGTATTTGGCATATCAAATACGACACAGGTAGCTTGCCAGGCTCTGCCGTGCAGGTGGCATACTCTTGTAGTCATCTCAAAATCCAGCATTTATTGATGAACTGCGCAGCTACAAGCAGCTGCGCCGAGCCAGGCTGTGATAGGCTGGTCTGCTGAGTAGAGTTCTGGCGAGCGGGAAGTCCGGATGTGGAAAATGGAGGCCCTCATGGAGTGGGGGTCGTCTGGCTTGTTGTGAGGCTCTGCTGGGGTGGCGGGCCAGGGCTAGAACCCGCCATCCCTCCCGGCACCTCATGAGCGGCTGGGCACAGGGAGAGCCAGTAGCAGCTCTGCCCCATGTCTGTGAGTCTCAAGGTTAAGGACACAGAAATAAAAAAAGACCATAAAACCATCCACAAAAAAAGGGCAGACTGTTACCTAATTGATGGGAAAACTCCAAGACCGTCATTACAAACCTGTGTTGTTTGTATGACAAATGGCTGGTAACATTTTAATCATTTCCCCTTTTTGGGGGCCCACGTTCATTTGCTCTCAGCCTGTATTGCTGGTTCTGCGCTCAAGTATCACTCCTGGTAGGGTGAGGGGCACGTAAATGAGCTGTCAGGGAGAGAACCAGGTGACAAGAAACAAGCGGATGTCAGCTTCAACTACCCCAGACACTCTACAACCACTGAGCAGTCCTATGGCCTTGGATATTCGTCAGGGAGCCGCTGGGGTCCCCGACAGTGTCAGGACAGAGGTTCTCTTCCACCTCCAAGGCCTCCGGGAAGCAGATGAAAACTCACGAGTCCGGTGCAGTTCCAAAAGACTTTTAATAGTACAAAAGCTCTTCCACAGCACTCCAATATAATGAAAGAACTCTAGCTCTGGTCAGAACTTAGACTATACACAAGACCCCAAGTCTCACACCAAAGAGGGTCCTACCAGAGAGGAGTCCTACCCAAAAGAAGGGGGAGAGTGCCTCAAGTCAGTCCCCTTATATACACCAAAGTAATCCTAACTGTTGGCAGGGAGGGTCGTGTCAACAAAGAACCCCAAACAGCTTCTAGATAGTAGAAGAGTGTAGAAGGGCAGTTCTACACCCTATTATAGGTATAAACAAAGGAATATTCCAAGGACTAATCCCTTCTTCAGAGATTATCTCTAAAACACTGGAGAGAGAGAGAGAGAGAGAGAGAGAGAGAGAGAGAGAGAGGGAGAGAGACGGCTGGTATAAAGTAATACATCTTAATTTCAGGAGCTTCATGTAATCTAGATGGTACCCCACAAGGTCCTTCTTATTATTGTCTGCACCAGGGTGATTCTGAGTATCTTGTTCTCGTGTACTGAAAGGGTCACACTCGCCTGCTTAGAGGAAACTAGTATGATCCTTCCTATAGTCTTCCTATAGTCTCAGCGTAGCCAGGGTGCTAGTTTCAATTCTTTTTTTTTTCTTTTTGGGTCACACCCGGCAATGCTCAGGGGTTACTCCTGACTCTGCACTCAGAAATCATTCCTGGTGGTGCTCGGGGGACCATATGGGATGCTGGGGATCGAACCTGGGCTGGCACAGGTCGGCCGCATGCAAGGCAAACTCCCTACCCGCTGGACTATCGCTCTGGCCCCTCCTGGTCAATTCTAACTGTCCCACATTGGGTGCATTGGGTATAAAGAGGAGCTGTGCCCAATCTAGAAAACATAGAAGTGTTAGTAGATGTATAAGTCAGAAGTTATTCAATCAAGGTGACTTCTGTAACTGCCACACCCTCTAGCAGTGTTTACATAGAAGAGAGCTCTCAGTAGAATGAACCTTGGCTTAAGAGCATGTTAAGTAGATTAAGCTGTAAGCAAAGCTCCCAAGCTAGCTAAGCCTGTGATCCAATATATATTAGTCTCTTATTATGTTCTTTTTGCACAGCTCTCCCAGTGCTTGATTGCTACCACAGTTACAACAGGCAGAGCTGCTACCGGCTCTTCCCGTTGCAACTGTGTGGTACATCAGTAAATGCAAGAACTGAGAACCTACCTACTACCAAGAGTATCCCACCTGCACGGCACAGCCTGGCAAGCTACCCGTGTCGTATTTGATATGCCAAAAACAGTAACAATAATAGACCTCATTCCCATGACATGATGGAATGGTTTGAGGCTCTTCATGGTCCTGGAGCAAGAAGATCCCCTGGGCTACACTAGCATGTGACAGGGATGTACGGGAGATGTTACTGGTGCCCACTTGAGCAAAAGCGATAAACAGTGGGAAGACAAGTGATTATGTATTTTTAAAAAAATATCCCGTATCTCTGTCTCTTTTTTTTAATTTTATTTGCTTTTTTGGGTCACACCCGGCTATGCTCAGGGGTTACTCCCTGGCTCTTCGCTCAGGAATTACTCCTGGCGGAGCTCGGGGACCCTATGGGATGCCGGGATCGAACCCAGGTCAGCTGCGTTCAAGGCAAATACCCTACCCGCTGTGCTATTGCTCTGGCCCCTGTCTCTTTTCTTAACATTCATGGTACCCCTGTTTCAGGACTGTTTATTCAAGGCTCGTCCCTGGCACCTAGTTACCCTTAGCATCACATGGGGAGGGGGTATGTTGGATGATACGCCCTAGCTAGCTTTGGATCTTTGCCGTTTAAGCTACTTACATGGAGTTATTTACATGTCTTTAAGCTAGGGTTCATGTTAAAGAGATCTTCTGTGTAATCAGTGATGGAGGGTGTGGCAGTTATCGGAGTTAGTTTGGCTCTGAATTAATAACTCTCAGAATATCATTTCTATAAATTGATTTTATGCTACCTAGTTTCGGTATAATTTCTCTTAATACCCATGGGTTCTAGCATGGGACAATTAGAATTTACCAGGACGAGGCCACCCTAGCTGGGTTGAGATTCCCATTTATCAACTCTGCCAAGATCCAAGGAGGGATCATGCTAGTTTGCCCCCCAGGCAAGCGAGAGTGACCTTTCAGTAAACAGGACAGGACACTCAGAATCACCCTGGTGCAGAGTAGAAATAAGAAGGACCTTGTGGGCACCATCTCGATGCATGAGGCCCATGGTGTGAAATTATGATGTGATTCCCCCATGAATCACTGTATCCCTGTCTTCCCGTTCATCATCGATTGGCTCGAGCGGGCACCAGTAACATCTCCATAGGTCCTGTCTCATGCTAGTAGAGCCCAAGGGCACCTGCTTGCTCCAGGAACATAAAGAGCCTCAAACCATTCCATCAGGTCATGGGAATGAGGTCTATAATTGTTACTGGTATTTGGCATATCAAATACAATACGGGTAGTTTGCCAGGCTCTGCCGCGCGGGTGGCATATTCTTGTAGTCATCTCTAAATCCAGCATTTATTGATGAACCGCGTGGCTGCGCGAGCCTGGCTGTGATAGGCTGGTCTGCTGGGTGGAGTTCTGACGAGGGGGAAATCCGGATATGGAAAATGGAGGCCCTCATGGAGTGGGGTCGTCTGGCTTGTTGTGTGGCTCTTCTGGGGTGGTGGGCCAGGGCTAGATCCCGCCATGCCTCCCAGGCGCCTCATGAGCGGCTGGGCACAGGGAGAGCCAGTAGCAGCTCTGCCCCCATGTCTGTGAGTCTCCCATTATCCCAAGATAATGCGGAATCCCATTATCTTGGATTGTAGTAACTGAGCTTGTTTAATTATTGGTGATTAGTAAAAACCTTTTTGGAAATGAGCTGAACTCATGGTCTGTCCTCCTCCGGTCTTTGAAGTGAAAGGGAACTTGGTCCCTGATATTACTGGAGAATCAGGGATGCTGTCTCGTTTGCCAAGGCATCGAAAATCAAATGGGCTGGACATGTAATGCGATTTGGAGACAACCGCTGGACTAGAGCCATTACCGACTGGATCCCACGGGATGTCAAAAGATCACGTGGCCGCCCACCTACAAGATGGTCAGGACTTCCTTGTCAAGACCCTGAAGGAATGGTTTGAGGCTCTTCATATTCCTGAATCAACCAGATGCCATTGGGCTACATGGGCACGTGATAGGGTCCAATGGAAATGTTACTGGCGCCCGTTCGAGCAAATCGATGAATAACGGGATTCAAGTGATCAAGTGATCAAGTGATTATTGGAGACTCCCCGCGGCTCCCTGACAGAGAACAGTGTAAAATCTCTGGGCTTTTGCCTCTCAAGTGCCTATCAGTTGGCATCAGTACCCACAGACCTCGAGAGCCATGCTTGGGAGCCGGCACCGCGCCCATAAGAAGTGAAGTTTTTTTCATCTACAATCACACCAAAACAAAGCCACACCGTGAAACAGTCGCTGTCAAGACACTTGAAGATCAGCAAAGAGAAACTTCAGCCAAAGCTGAGCAGGAAAGCGGCCCCTGGTGTAAAAATAGGAGGAAGGACTTACGTTGTTTCTTTGTGTGTGTTGTACAAAAGAGTCTGCTCGGCCCCAACGCCACGCAACTTTGGTGGAATTTCCATTGTGCAAACTGTCAGATTTTGTCAGCCGGTTTCTAAAACTTGAAAAGCGGATTAGACCCCGTGTCTAATTGCACCCATAAATACAGAGCTGCAAGGCGGCTCTCTTTCTCTCTGCGAGCACACACTTGGAGAAGAAGCTTTGCAGCAATCTGTATTTTCTTTTGCTTCTCTGCTGAGATCCACACGTCCTTGTCTTGTCCCACCTGCTCTTCCCCCATCCTCGCCCCTCCGTCACCCCCCACCCCAGGAGGATCACGTTCCTAGTTCAACCGAGCCCCATCCTGAGGCACGTGGCATTTGGAAATGATGGCATTGTTTCCTTGGTGTTTGACATGTCAAAACAGCGCCACTGGGGGATAGACAGACAGACAGACAGACAGACAGACAGGCAGACAGACAGACAGGCAGGCAGGCAGGCAGACAGACAGACAGGCAGACAGGCAGACAGGCAGACAGACAGACAGACAGACAGACAGACAGAGCAGACAGGCAGGCAGGCAGACAGGCAGGCAGACAGGCAGGCAGACAGACAGACAGGCAGACAGACAGACAGACAGACAGGCAGGCAGACAGACAGGAAACAGACAGACAGGCAGACAGACAGACAGACAGGCAGACAGACAGACAGGCAGACAGGCAGGCAGACAGGCAGACAGACAGACAGGCAGACAGGCAGACAGACAGACAGGCAGACAGACAGACAGGCAGACAGACAGACAGGCAGACAGACAGACAGGCAGACAGACAGACAGGCAGACAGGCAGGCAGACAGACAGACAGGCAGACAGGCAGGCAGGCAGGCAGACAGACAGACAGGCAGACAGGCAGGCAGACAGACAGACAGGCAGACAGGCAGACAGACAGGCAGACAGACAGACAGACAGACAGACAGGCAGACAGACAGACAGACAGGCAGACAGGCAGACAGACAGGCAGACAGACAGACAGGCAGACAGACAGGCAGACAGACAGACAGACAGACAGACAGACAGGCAGACAGGCAGGCAGACAACAGACAGGCAGACAGGCAGGCAGGCAGACAGACAGGCAGGCAGGCAGACAGACAGACAGGCAGACAGACAGACAGGCAGACAGGCAGACAGGCAGACAGGCAGGCAGGCAGACAGACAGACAGGCAGACAGGCAGGCAGACAGACAGACAGGCAGACAGACAGACAGGCAGACAGGCAGACAGGCAGGAAGACAGACAGACAGACAGGCAGGCAGGCAGGCAGACAGGCAGACAGGCAGACAGACAGACAGGCAGACAGGCAGGCAGACAGACAGGCAGACAGGCAGACAGGCAGGTAGGCAGACAGACAGACAGACAGGCAGACAGGCAGACAGGCAGACAGACAGACAGGCAGGCAGACAGGCAGACAGGCAGACAGGCAGGCAGGCAGGCAGACAGACAGACAGGCAGACAGGCAGACAGGCAGACAGACAGACAGGCAGGCAGACAGGGGACAGACAGACAGGCAGACAGGCAGACAGACAGACAGGCAGACAGGCAGGCAGACATACAGACAGGCAGACAGGCAGGCAGGCAGGCAGGCAGACAGACAGGCAGACAGGCAGGCAGACAGACAGACAGACAGACAGGCAGACAGGCAGACAGGCAGGCAGGCAGGCAGGCAGATAGAAGACCAACAGTTTGACTGACTGGTTGCCGTGGAACTCCAGCCTGACCTTGTTTGACAAAGTTGTATTCATTGGTGACCATCTAGACTAACGCCAGTCCAAGAGGCCGGGAATACTGGGAATGTGGGTTACTGGGAACGTGGGTCCTCTAGACCACACTCCCATCCCTACAGATATTGCCTGTGGCTGTTTTCAGCACAGTGCAAGCCACCAGTGGACAGGACGTTGCTGAGCGGCTGCGGTTGGTGCCTGTGATATCGGGTGCCCCCCAGCTGTCCTGACGTTCCTCGGCCTGACTCTCCCAGACACACAAGGGAATCTGTGCCTCTGTGTGTGTGTGTCTGTGTCTCGATGTGTGAGCTTAATAGCTCAGTGTGTGACTGAGTGTGTGTCTGTGTGTCTCAGAGTGTCTGGAGCTCCATGTATGCAGGTGTCTCTGTGTGTGTCTGGCAGTGTGTGTGTCTGGCTGTGTGTGTCTGGCTGCGACTTTGAGGGTGTGTATCTGAATGTCTGCATGTGTGTGTGTGACTGTGTCGGACTGTGTTTGAGTGTATGTGTGAGGGTCTCTATGTGCAGGAATGAGTTTGAGTGTGTGATTGTGTGTGTTTGAGTGTCTATGTGTGTCTGTGTGTTTGGCTGTGTATGTGTGTCTGGCTGTGTGTGTTGGTGGGTTGGTGTGGGGTGTCTGGTGTGTGTGTATCTGAGTCTGACGTGTGTGTCTGTGTTGGGCTGTGTGTCTGGTTGTGTATGTGTTGTTGGTGTTGTGTGTTGTGTGTGTTGAGGGTGTGTCTGGTGGTGTGTGTGACTGTGTGGTGTGGGTTGTGGGTGCTGAGAAATGGTGAGTGTGTGATGTGTTGTGTTTGGTGTGTGTGTGTTGTGTGTTTGGCTGTGTTGTGTGTTGTGTGTGTGTCGGCTTGCGTGAGTGTCTGCAGTCTGGCTGTGTTCTGTGTTGATGTGTGTCTGTGTTGGGCTGTAGTTTGAGTTGTGTGTGTTGTTGGTGGCTGGTGTGGGCGTGTGTGTGCTGGCTGTGTGTTTGAGGGTGTGTATTTGAGTGTCTGCATGTGTGTGTGACTGTGTCGGACTGTGTTTGAGTGTATGTGTGAGCGTCTATATGTGCAGGAATGAGTTTCAGTGTGTGATTGTGTGTGTTTGAGTGTCTATGTGTGTTGTGTTTGGCTGTGTATGTGTGTCTGGCTGTGTGTCTGGCTGTGCGTTTGAGTGTCTGCGTGTCTGGCTGTGTGTGTATCTGAGTCTGACCGTGTGTGTCTGTGTTGGGCTGTGTGTCTGAGTATCTGTGTATGTTGGTGTCTGACTGTGTGTCTGGCTGTGTGTGTGTCTGGCTGTGTGTTTGAGGGTGTGTATCTGAGTGTCTGCATGTGTGTGTGACTGTGTCAAACTGTGTTTGAGTGTATGTGTGAGGGTCTATATGTGCAGGAATGAGTTTGAGTGCGTGGTTGTGTGTGTTTGAGTGTCTGTGTGTGTCTGCGTGTCTGACTGTGTGTGTATCTGTGTCTGACCATGTGTGTCTGTGTTGGGCTGTGTGTCTGAGTATCTGTGTATTTGGTGTCTGACTGTGTCTGGCTGTGTGTGTCTGGCTGTGACTTTGAGGGTGTGTATTTGAGTGTCTGCATGTGTGTGTGTGACTGTGTCGGACTGTGTTTGAGTGTATGTGTGAGCATCTATATGTGTAGGAGTGAGTCTGAGTGTCTGTGTGTTTGAGTGTCTGTGTGTGTGTCTGTGCCTGACTGTGTGTTTGAGTGTCTGTGTGTTTGGCTGTGTATGTGTGTCTGGTTTTGTGTGTATCTGACTGTGCGTTTGAGTGTCTGTGTGTCTTGCTGTGTGTGTATCTGTGTCTGACCGTGTGTGTCTGTGTTGGGCTGTGTGTTTGAGTATCTGTGTATGTGTTATGTTGGTGTCTGACCGTGTGTCTGGCTGTGTGTGTGTGTCTGGCTGTGTGTTTGAGAGTGTGTATCTGAGTGTCTGCATGTGTGTGTGACTGTGTTGGACTGTGTTTGAGTGTATGTGTGAGCGTCTATATGTGCAGGAGTGAGTTTCAGTGTGTGATTGTGTGTGTTTGAGTGTGTGTGTGTGTCTGTGTGTTTGGCTGTGTATGTGTGTCTGGCTGTGTGTGTCTGGCTGTGTGTGAGTGTGGTGGTGGGGGTGGTGGTGGGGGGGGGGTGGGTTGTTGTGTGCTTTGTCTGCTGTGTGTTTGAGTGTCTGTATCTGAGTGCCTGCATGTGTGTGTGTGACTGTGTCTGGATGTGTTTGGGTGCATGCGTGAGGTTCTATATATGCAAGAGTGAGTCTGTGTGTGTGTGTGTGTGCATGCATCTGGCTCCAGGCCAGCAGGGCTACGGTCACTCAGGAGAGCCCCTGCTTGCTGGACATTGCTGAGTCCAGCTGGTGGTCACCCACCACACCTCCAAAGCAGGTGGAGGCAGGTGTCACTCTCCACAACTGCATGGAGAGACCCCCTGAAATCTGTGCTGTGCGGCCTCATGAGTGGGGGGCCACCAGCTGCCCCATGTCCCCACGGCAAGCTGAGAGTGTCAGTGGACGCGTAGACAGACACAGAAATGCCCGCAGGTGCGCCCCCACGGGGGCTGCAGAGAGACAGAGAGAGAGGGCTGGGGGCGGGCGTCAAGAGCCACACGCTCAAGCTCCTGGTTGCTGGTGCCTGGTGGCCCTTCTCAGGACTGGGGCGTCTCTGGTGGCCCCGGCATTGCTGGGCGGACCTCTTGAAGATGCATCTCTAAGGAGCACCCAGACTCACGTCACACACCCTCCAGCTACACAACAGAACCTGCTCCACGGAACTAGAGACCAACCAGGTCACGGCGTGCACAGCTGGTCCACGTCACAGAAGCCAATTGGACTGGGTATGCAAATAAGGGTTTATAGAGGACCAATCAGATTGCATCCGGCCCAAGAGACTGCAAGTGTCTTATGCAAATGATGGGATGTGGGAACCAATCGGACTGAGTATGCAAATAAGAGTTTATAGAGGACCAATCAGAGGCCGGAGCGGTAGTAGAGCAGGGAAGGCGTTTGCCTTGCACGTGACCAACCTGGTTCCATCCCCAGCATCCCATAGGGTCCCCGAGCACCCCCAGGAGTAATTCCTGATGCAGAGCCAGGAGCAACCCCTGAGCATCGCTGGGTGTGGACCAAAAAGGCATCAGGTTGCATCCGACCAATGAGACTGCGGATGATGGGTCTGTATGCAAATGACGGGATGTGGGGAACCAATCAGACTGCGTATGCAAATAAGGGTTTAGAGAGGGCCAATCAGATTGCATCCGACCCATGAGACTGCAGATGTGTCTGTATGCAAACGACGGGATGTGGGGAACCAATCGGGCTGGGTATGCAAATAAGGGCTTAGAGAGGACCAATCAGAGGCCGGAGCGTTAGTAGAGCAGGGAGGGCGTTTGCCTTGCACGTGACCAACCTGGTTCCATCCCAGCATCCCATAGGGTCCCCTGAGCACCCCCAGGAGTAATTCCTGAGCGCAGAGCCAGGGGGAGCCCCCTGAGCACCGCCGTCTATAGCCCCCCAAACAAAAGATAAAAAATAAATAAATCATGAGTTTCCAGGAGCTATTTTTAAGCTTGTGTTGTCTAAAAAAAGACATTTATTTCCTTTGCTTTCTGCCTGGCAGCTGGTATTTTGATTACAAAAGCGAAAGTTCGCATTCTGAACTTTTAAAACTATGACTTTGTGGGTCACAGCCGGTGGTGTTCAGGGGTGACTCTTGGCTCTGTGCGCAGGGAATCACCCCCTGGTGGTACTTAGTGGGCAACGCGTGGGATGCCAGGGATTGAACCCCAGTCAGACACGTGAACGCAGGAGTGAGGGCTGACCCCCGGTCTTTCTTGCTCGGGCTGCTCCCAGCTCTGTGCTCGGCGCTGACTCCCGGCTCAGTGCTTGGGGCTGACTCCCGGCTCTGTGCTCAGGGCTGACTCCCCGGCTCTGTGCTCGGGGCTGACTCCCGGCTCTGTGCTCAGGGCTGACTCCTCGGCTCTGTGCTCAGGGCTGACTCCGGCTCTGTGCTCGGGGCTGACTCCCGGCTCTGTGCTCGGGGCTGACTCCCTGGCTCTGTGCTCGGGCTGACTCCCGGCTCTGTGCTCGGGGCTGACTCCTGGCTCTGTGCTCAGGGCTGACCCCCGGCTCTGTGCTCGGGGCTGACTCCCGGCTCTGTGCTCGGGGCTGACTCCCCGGCTCTGTGCTCAGGGCTGACTCCCCGGCTCTGTGCTCGGGGCTGACTCCCCGGCTCTCTGTGCTCAGGGCTGACTCCCGGCTCTGTGCTCCGGGCTGACTCCCAGCTCTGTGCTCGGGGCTGACTCCCGGCTCAGTTCTCGGGGCTGACTCCCGGCTCTGTGCTCAGGGTCACTCCCGGCTCAGTTCTCGGGGCTGACTCCCGGCTCCTGTGCTCAGGGCTGACTCCCGGCTCTGTGCTCAGGGCTGACTCCCGGCTCTGTGCTCGGGGCTGACTCCCGGCTCTGTGCTCAGGGCTGACTCCCGGCTCTGTGCTCAGGGCTGAATCCCAGCTCTGTGCTCGGGGCTGACTCCCCGGCTCTGTGCTCGGGGCTGAATCCCAGCTCTGTGCTCAGGGCTGACTCCCCGGCTCTGTGCTCAGGACTCAGTCCTGGCTCTGTTCTCACGGCCACGACTCTGCCCTTTCAGAACTGATCATAGCACCCTATAATTTGTGTGTGTGTGTTGTTGTTTCCGCACCAGCCAACAGGACATTCAAACACATCGGTGGTGATGAGGAGGAGCCGGAGTGTGTGTGTGTGTAGGCCAATTTAATTCAAATTTAATTCAAATAAGAAAAGGTCAAAAGACGGTTTGCCTCGGCTTTTCTAAAGCGCTTGGGAGGGACCGTGCCCCCTAACGAGCAATTAAAGGCAGTGTAACATGTCAAGAGTTCAGAGAAGATGACAATACGGGGCCGGCACTGTATCACGCCTGCTGAATGCTGGGCTCTCACGCCAACTGGGCTCTCACTGACCGGGTGCCTTCAGAGCCACGCCCCCCCCCCACCCAGGAAAGCGTGAGCAAAGGAGCCATTTCCAAACACACAGCCCCCCCCCAAAACTGCGGCCTCACCCGTTGTTTACAAGCCTGCTCTTCCCCACTTACCAGCCCTCCGGTTTGCAACCGTAAGTGAAAGAAATGTTGTTTCTCTCTCTTTCTTGGAACCCACAACACACCAGGGCTCCAGCCTCGACTCGGGTGGGCCTCGAGCTCCAGGAGTTGGGCGAGAAGCCCCCCTGGTGGTTTTGCCCTGTAAGGGGAAGCGTTCTCTCACCTCATTGGTTCAGGGTTGGGGCTGCTGAGCGCTTTGCTTACGTATTTATCTCTGGCAGACTTGATTTGTGGGCTGGTGTGTGTGGAGCCAGGCTGGGTGAGGGGTCAGTGTTAGGAGCGGGCTAAAGCCTCAGCTTTCTGGAGCTTGGGGTCCTGATCGCTTGTCCATCGGGCGGGAGGGGGTGGCCGTCAGCCCGAATGCGCCAAGAACTCCATCGAACCCCAGTTATCTGCTGGGACCCTGGCGAGCCCTAACGCCGCACGAGTTACTCTTTAATTCCATATTTGGCTAAAAAAATTAGGATGGGATTATCATCTAAAATCCAGAGAAACCTCACATAGGCCACCATGCCACTGAAAGGACCACGATCCCTTAAAGAGTCTAAAGGAAAAGCCTGGGCAAAAGGAGGAACCCCCGCCGCCGAAAGAGCCACAGAGCCATGATGCCACAAAACCATGGAGCCAGAAAGCCACAGAGCCACAAAACTACAGAGCCACAAGCCATAACACCACAAAACCATGGAGCCACAAAGCCACAGAGCCACAAAGCTATGGAGCCCAACTAAGCCAAAAGAGGGGGGACAAAGCCATGGGACAAAGCCACAGAGCCATAATACCACAAAACCATGGAGCCAGAAAGCCACAGAGCCACAAAGCCACAAAGCTACAGAGCCACAAGCCATAACACCACAAAACCATGGAGCCAGAAAGCCACAGAGCCACAAAGCCATGGAGCCTCACAGCCACACTGCCAAAGAGCCACAAAGCTACAGAGCCACAAGGCCGAACAGCCACAAAGCCACAGAGCCATAAAGCCACAAACCATGAAGCCAAGAGCCACAAAACCATGGAGCCACAAAGGCACAAAGCAACAAAGCCACAGAGTCACAAAACTACGAAGCCACAAAGCCATGGAGACACAAAACCATGAAGCCACAAAGCCACAAAACCACAAAGCCACAAAACCACAGATCCACAAAGCCATGGAGCCACAGAGCCATAAAGCCACAAAACCATGAAGCCACAAAGCCATGAAGCCACAGAGCCACAAAGTCACAGAGCTTCAAAACCATGGAGCCACAGAGCCACAAAACCATGGAGCCACAAAGCCACAGAGCCACAAAACCACAGAGCCACAAAACCATAGAGACACAGAGCCATAAAGTCACAAAACTATGAAGCCACAAAGCCACAAAGCCATAAAGTCACGGAGCCACAAAACCACAGAGCCACAAAACCATAGAGACACAGAGCCATAAAGTCACAAAACTATGAAGCCACAAAGCCACAAAGCCAGAGAGCCACAGAGCCACAAAGCCACGGAGCCACAAAACCATAGAGACACAGAGCCATAAAGTCACAAAACTATGAAGCCACAAAGCCACAGAGCCACAAAGCCATAAAGTCACAGAGCCACAAAACCACAAAACCACAAAGCCACAGAGCAACAAAACCATAAAGCCACAACACCATGAAGCCACAAAGCCATGAAGCCACAAAGTCACAGAGCCACAAAACCACAAAGCCAAAAAAGCCACAGAGCAACAAAGCCATAGAGTCACAAAATCATGGAGCCACAAAGTCACAGAGCCACAAAACCATGGAGCCACAGAGCCACAAAACCACAGAGCCACCAAGTCATGAAGCCACGGATCCACAAAACCACATTCCCATTGCCCCATTTCAGCAGGCAAAGATGCCTCCCAGGCACACGTATCTTTCAGATGCTCGGCACCAGCTGGGTGCCGGGGCCACCCAGGTAGAGACCCGGGGATTGTGTCTCCCAACGCTGTAGGTGGTGACTGTGCGTGTCGCGAACAGCACAGCTCTGGGCTCCACGGAAACGCTGAGCCAAGGGGCGGCCCAGATGCTGTGGAGCAAAGAGGGTGGCCCGGCTTGCCTGGCCTTTTCTCAGGGTTCCCTGTTTTCCTTCCCTGATGCCCACAGGACAGAAATGTGTGTCCCCTGTTCAGAACAGGGGTGCCCACGAGGCCACCCCGACACCCAGCGGAGCCCCAAAGACATTCCCCGAATAACACAGCACCAGAGGAAGGTTCAATGCCCAGGAACATTTTATTTTCATTTCACAGGAACAAGAGCACGAGGGTGTTAAGAGAGTCTGGGGTTGGTTGGTAGCCCCCACGGGCCCACTGTTTGCTGTAGGCTCACGGCGGGTTCACAGTGCTGCCCACGGAGCTGGAAATATCCGAGGGTCTGGCTGCATCTCTTGGCCACACCGTGGTGCCTCACCTGAGCCACGGTGGCCGAGCCCACGAGAATCTTTACTCAGCATTTAGCATGGACCAAATGCCAGGGAGAAATGTCTCCCATGTTTTTTTTATATTTTCGTTTGTTTTGCTCTTAAAGCAATGAGCCGCTTCCAAACTCATCAAAGTCTGCGCTGACAGGCTGAGAAGAAAATCCCAGCATCCCGCCGCAAGAACCAATACAAGGAGCCCGAGAGAGCCGAGGGCTGGCACAGACGCCGGTCAGGTATAAATTCCACTGCTTCATTCTCTGTCTTCTTTTCCTCTTTGTAAACAAAACCAACCAAACTCCCAGGCGGGCTGGGAACCGACCAGAAGCTTCCAATTGTTTTTCTCTTCTCTCATATATTCAAGGGAACAAAAAGGTCCGTTGGGTAAACTGGAAATGACCCAGCTGGGACAGGAGGTCTGGATGTGTGATGGGCACGTGGCCCTACCACCAAGGTATGGAGTATCCTTCATGTGACGCTGGCGTTGTGCGGATAAAGTAAGAAGCTACAGGAAATATTTACAACATCGCCAGGACTCAGGCGCCCAGGCGTCCCCGCACCTAAAGTGCTTTTCTGCATGTCCAGTTCATGGCGCATACATTCGATCAGGAGCGAACGTGGCCATTGGGAACCCTCATTGCTCGCTGACTTTCAGTGCAAAGACCCTCACCAGGCACGCTGTAGGGACGGGCTAGAACAGGCCACGTTCTGGCAGAGCCTGGAACGGAAGACCACGCTACAATCACGTGGCACGTGGCTGTCCTTGCTTTCTGCTTCTCAGCCGTTGCTGGGATGAATTCCATTACAATCACTATTAGTGTTGGTTTTTTGTTCGTTTTTTTTGGGGGTCATGTACACAGGCGTCCACCTGACTGTGAGCTCAGGGGTCACTCCCTACAGGGCTCGGAGGACCACAAAAGGTGCAGGGGAGCCAACCCAGGCCGGCTGATTGCAATGCCAACGCCCTCCCTGCTGTATTTTCTCTCATTACTGTTCTCAATACTTTTGAAGGGAGCAGAAAGGAGCAGGTAGGCAGACTCAGAATAGGGGGTCGAAAGCGCTGGAAGAAGGCCAGGCATCGCCATGACAGAGACCCCCCAAGGTGCAGGGGCGCAACTGCAACCTGCTCAGGCACCGGGCTAAATGGAGACTAAAGTCAGGCTCGGGAGCACGTGTGTGTTCACAGTACGGGAGGGAGAGGGGTCCTCGGCATGGCCAGGGACCCCCATGGGATGCTGGAGGGTCAGGAAATGGTCTGCAGTAGGAGGAAGTAGGCAGCAGAGACAGGAAGTGGCCTGTAGGAGGGATGGGTGCGGGTCTATAGACAGGAAGTGTCTGCAGAGACAGGAAGTGTCTGGAGAAACAGGAAGTGGTCTATAGGAGGGATGGGCGTGGTCTACAGACAGGAAGTGTCTGCAGAGACAGGAAGTGTTTGGAGAAACAGGAAGTGGCCTGTAGGAGGGAAGGGTGTGGTCTACAGACAGGAAGTATCTGTAGAGGCAGAAAGTGTCTTCAGAGACAGGAAGTGTCTCGAGAAACAGGAAGTGGTCTATAGGAGGGATGGGCGTGGTCTACAGACAGGAAGTGTCTGCAGAGACAGGAAGTGTCTGGAGAAACAGGAAGTGGTCTGTAGGAGGGATGGGCGTGGTCTACAGATAGGAAGTATCTGCAGAGACAGGAAGTGTCTGGAGAAACAGGAAGTGGCCTGTAGGAGGGAAGGGCGTGGTCTACAGACAGGAAGTGTCTGCAGAGACAGGAAGTGTTTGGAGAAACAGGAAGTGGTCTATAGGAGGGATGGGCGTGGTCTACAGACAGGAAGTGTCTGCAGAGACAGGAAGTGTCTGGAGAAACAGGAAGTGGTCTATAGGAGGGATGGGAGTGGTCTACAGACAGGAAGTGTCTGGAGAAACAGGAAGTGGCCTATAGGAGGGAAGGGCGTGGTCTACAGACAGGAAGTGTCTGCAGAGACAGGAAGTGTCTGGAGAAACAGGAAGTGGTCTATAGAGACAGGAAGTGTCTGCAGAGACAGGAAGTGTCTAGAGAGACAGGAAGTGGTCTATAGGAGGGAAGGGTGTGGTCTACAGACAGGAAGTATCTGTAGAGGCAGAAAGTGTCTGCAGAGACAGGAAGTGGCTGGAGAGACAGGAAGTGGTCTGTAGGAGGGAAGGGCGTGGTCTACAGACAGGAAGTGTCTGAAGAGACAGGAAGTTTCTGCAGAGACAGGAAGTGGTCTGTGGAGGGAAGGGTGTGGTCTACAGACAGAAGTATCTGCAGAGACAGAAAGTGGAGAGACAGGAAGTGTTTGGAGAGACAGGAGGTGTCTAGAGAGACAGGAAGTGGTCTATAGGAGGGATGGGCGTGGTCTACAGACAGGAAGTGTCTGCAGAGACAGGAAGTATCTGCAGAGACAGGAAGTGTCTAGAGAGACAGGAAGTGTCTAGAGAGACAGGAAGTGGTCTATAGGAGGGAAGGGTGTGGTCTACAGACAGGAAGTATCTGTAGAGGCAGAAAGTGTCTGCAGAGACAGGAAGTGGTCTATAGGAGGGATGGGCATGGTCTAAAGACAGGAAGTGTCTGCAGAGACAGGAAGTGGTCTGTAGGAGGGAAGGGTGTGGTCTACAGATAGGAAGTATCTGTAGAGGCAGAAAGTGTCTTCAGAGACAGGAAGTGTCTGGAGAGACAGGAAGTGGTCTATAAGAGGGATGGGCGTGGTCTACAGACAGGAAGTGTCTGCAGAGACAGGAAGTGTCTGGAGAGAGACAGGAAGTGTCTAGAGACAGGAAGTGGTCTGTAGGAGGGAAGGGTGTAGTTTACAGACAGGAAGTATCTGTAGAGGCAGAAAGTGTCTGCAGAGACAGGAAGTGTCTGGGAGAGACAGGAAGTGTCTAGAGACAGGAAGTGGTCTGTAGGAGGAAGGGTGTAGTCTACAGACAGGAAGTATCTGTAGAGGCAGAAAGTGTCTGAGAGACAGGAAGTGTCTGCAGAGACAGGAAGTGGTATATAGGAGGGAAGGGCGTGGTCTACAGAAAGGAAGTATCTGAGAGACAGGAAGTGTCTGCAGAGACAGTATATGGTCTGTAGGAGGTAAAGACATGGTCTATAGAGACAGGAAGTGGTCCATGGGAAGGACGTGGTCTACAGAGACAGGGAGTCATCTGCAGGAGGGAAGTCATCTACAGACAGGAAGTGTCTGCAGAGACAAGAAGTGTCTGGAGAGACAGGAAATGGTCTGTAGGAGGGAAGGGCATATCTACAGGCAGGAAATGTCTGCAGAGATA
>JAJIBD010015268.1:0-41244 GCA_021461705.1 Cryptotis parvus | reverse complement strand
TCTTTGTGCCTATAAGGCGCCACAGATCAGCAAAGGTGAAGTTGGAGCATTCTCAGAGCACCCCAAGGTCAGAAGCCAGCAGCAGGCGCTCGGCCCCTAAGCCCAGAGGCCAGCCCTTGAGAAAAAAAAAATATTAAAGGTTTTATGGAAAATGCATTGCTAGTCTTTCCTGGGGGTGGGGAGGCTGTGCCCGGCTCCCTGGGGGCAAAGGTGACAGCAGCTCCGTCCCCAGGAAGCCCCCAACACAAAGGCATGGTCAGGAGAGCCACAGCACAGCGGGAGGGCGATCGCCTTGCACGCGGCCAGCCCGGCTTGATGCCCGAGATCCCATAGGGACCCGAGCACGGCCAGGGAGCAATTCCTGAGTGCAGACCCGCGAGCATCGCCGGGTGTGACCCACAAAGACAGACAGACAGACATACGGACACAAAGACACACACAGAGCTCAGTTGGGCCAGACCGGCCTCTGCCTTTGGGGGGTCCCGCCGGAGGTCCCTAACATCACACCCCGATGGCGGGACAGGCGCGGGCGAACGCTGGGAGGGCCTCGGCTCCCCGCGGGAAGCGGCGCGGGACTGGGCAACCTCGAGCGCGCGCGGACACAAGGCGCAGGCGCTCGGGGCCGCGCCGCGGTCGGGGGTCCGAGGATGCGCCCCTGAGCCGGCGGACTCCAGCGCGTCCACTCGGAGCCGCGGACCCGTGCTGCGTGTCCAGCTGCCGCCGAGATCCGAGAGCCAGAACCGCTTCCCCTCCGGGCCGGGACGCGAACCCGGGCGCCGCCGGCTGCGCCTGCGCAGTGCGAACCGCGGCGCCGCCGGCCCGCGCCTGCGCAGTGCGGCCCCGGCCCGGCCTTCCCGTGAGCCTCCGGGGCCACCTGCCCGGGAACGGCGGGAAGGGCCGCTCTTGGCTTCCGGCAACAAGCCCCGGCGGCCCCGCGACCCGGAAGTATTCCCATTTTGCGTCGTCGGGGCTCGGCGGCGGCCCAGCTCGGACGTGCCACGATGGGGTCGTCCAAGAAGCACCGCTGGGGAGAAAGAGGCCACCGGGACGGCGGCGGCGGCCAGCACGGGAGGCGCCACGGAGGCCCGCCGCCGCGGCACCGGGAGCACAAAAAGCACAAGCACCGGAGCGGCGGCGGCGGCAGCGGCGGCGGCGGCGGCGAGCGGCGGAAGCGCAGTCGGGAGCGCGGGGGCGAGCGCGGCGGCGGGCGGCGTGGGACCGACGTGGAGACCCGCAGCGGCGCGCCACGGGCGGGAGCGGAGCCAGCCCGAGCCCTCGGAGCGCCGCGTGAAGCGGGAGAAGCGAGATGACGGCTACGAGGCCGGTGAGGGGCGAGGGGTCTGCCGGGCCGGGGCGGCGGGTGGGCGACCCCCGACTCCCCCCCGCCGCGACCCCCGCCACCGGGCACGCCCCCGGGGACCTCGCATCGCGCAGCGCGCGGGCGGTGGAAGCGATGAAGTGGCAGAGCCGGGAGTAACCCATGAGCATTGCCAGGTGTGACCCAAAATGCAAAAAAAAAAGTATATTCATGTACGTAACATAAACATACACACACAGAAACATATATATGTTTATTTGGCTTTTTGGGTCACACCTGGCAATGCTCAGGGGTTCCTCCTGGCTCTGCACTCAGGATTTACTCCTGGCGGTGCTCCGGGGACCATAGGGGATGCTGGGTATCCAACCCAAGTTGGCCGTGTGCAGGGCAAACGCTCTACCCACTGTGCTATCGCTCCGGCCTTCCTGCGTGTGAGATTAAAAGAGACGGGGAGCCCTCAGCAGTGCCCCACATGCAGGACCTCATGGCCCCTTGCTGGGTGGCAGTGAGCCTGGAACAGATGTAGGCACCATGGCGTGGGGGGAGGCCAGTGTCCATCACGCTGACACCAGGAGGGCAGGGGATGCGGTGAACCCAGAATCTTCCAAGGAGACGAGGAGGTGGCGTGGGGAGTGTGGGGGGCTGCCTGCGCTGGAGCCGCAGACACTGGCTTCATGGCCCGGGTTCAGCTCGTCTCTCCGTGGTGCAGCCGCCAGCTCCAAGACCAGCTCCGGGGATGCCTCATCGCTCAGCATCGGGGAGACCAAGTAAGGGCCCCTCTGCTGTCTGGGGACAGTCGGGACTGGGGTGACCATGGATGACTCAGCCCCACTGTGGGAGCTGGGGACCCCCAGCCCGCCAAGGGGCCCCTCACACTAGTCTCTGCGCCCTCAGTAAACTCCGGGCCAAGCTGGGGCTGAAACCCCTGGAGGTCAATGCCGTGAAGAAGGGTGGAGTGGACTCCGGGGAAGGAGGCCCGGGTCAGTGGGGAGGTCAGCGTGGTGGGGGTCACCCAGCCAGGCCTGGGTGCTGTGGGGGAAGGCATAGGGGTCTCCCCTGCCAGGCGGGTGCGTGGCTCACGTCAGGGCCCTTGCAGAGGCGGGCACCAAGGAGGAGCCAGTGGCAGCTGAACTCATCAACCCCATGGCCCCTGCGGCAGCGCGAGGAGCTGCGGGAGAAGCTGGCGGCGGCCAAGGAGAAGCGCCTGCTGAACCAGAAGCTGGGGTGAGCCGCGGGGCGAGCAGTGGGGGCGGCGGGCATCTGGGCGAGCGGCGGGGGCCTGGGCTCGGGAGGCGGCTGGCGCATCTGGGCTCCCCAGTGCTCACTGGCCCGGCCACAGGAAGATCAAGACTCTGGGCGGGGACGACCCCTGGCTGGACGACACGGCGGCCTGGATCGAGCGGAGCCGGCAGCTGCAGAAGGAGAAGGACTTGGCCGGAAGCGGGTGAGGGGCCTGGTGGGCAGCCGCAGCTAGCGCAGGAGGCTGGGTGGTGCCTTGGGGCCTGCCCCCTGTCGTGGTTCCGAAGGTCAGAGGCCGACCCCTCTTCCCTGCACCTCCAGGCCAAGCTGCTGGAGGAGATGGACCAGGAGTTTGGAGTCAGCACCCTGGTGGAGGAGGAGTTTGAGCAGAGGCGGCAGGTGAGGCAGCGTCTCCCCCTGCTCTGCCGGGCGGGGACTCTGGCCAGCAGGCTGGCACCCCTGACCCGTCTGCCCTTCCCCAGGACCTGTACAGTGCCCGGACCTTCAGGGGGCCTCACTGTGGAGCACGCAATAGACTCCTTCCGAGAAGGGGAAACGCTCATCCCTCACTCCTGAAGGACAAAGGTGGGGTGCACGGGGGCTGGGGCTGGGGCATGACGCTGCCGGGGGGCTGGGGGGCTGGGGCGTGACGCGCTGGGGGCTGGGGGGCTGGGGCGTGACGCCGGGCCGGGGGCTGGGGGGCGTGGCGCGTGGCCTCGCCGCCCAGGTGTGCTGCAGGAGGAGGAGGGACGTGCTGGTGAACGTGAATCTGGTGGACAAGGAGCGTGCCGAGAAGAACGTGGAGCTGCGGAAGAAGAAGCCTGACTACCTGCCGTACACTGAGGACGGAGAGCTTGGACGACTTGGCACAGGCAGGCCGCAGGCACCGGGGGGCCGCGGGAGGGGAGGGTCAGCGGCTCTGGGCTGGGCCGACCTGTGCCACCCCCACCCCCTTGCAGCAGAAGCCCCGCTCCATCCTGGCCAAGTACGACGGCGAGCTGGAGGGCGGCGGCCACACTCCTTCCGGCTGGAGCAGGGCGGCATGGCCGACGGGCTCCCGGGGAGCGGCGCTGGAGGAGATCCGGGCCAAGCTGCGGCTGCAGGCCCAGTCGCTGAGCACCATGGGGCCCCGCATCGCTTCCGAGTACCTCACGCCTGAGGAGATGGTGAGCCCCAGCCTCGGGAGCCGCGGCTACGTGGACTCTTGTCTGGACTCTAGGCCTTGGCTGAGGCCCAGTGCAGGGGGTGTGGGTCAGGCTTGCGGTGCCGGGGCTGGGCGAGAACGGGAACTGGCTGGAGCCTTCTCCCGCGGGGGAGCATCATCCTCGGCCCTGGTGCTGGTCCTCTCCGTGCTGCCCGTCCACTGTGTCGCTGCCCCATAGGTCACCTTCAAGAAGACCAAGCGGAGGGTGAAGAAGATCCGCAAGAAGGAGAAGGAGGTGATGATGCGAGCCGACGACCTGCTGCCTCTTGGGGACCAGACCCAGGATGGGGACTTTGGCTCCAGGTGGCCTTGGGGCCCGGGGGCACGGGTGTGGGGCGAGGCTGGCCGCGGGCCGCAGCTCACTAGAGGGGCCTGTTGTGCCCTTCCCTCCACAGGTCGCGGGCGGGGCCGGCGCCGGAAGTGCCCGAGGCCAGTGAGGAACCCCAGGAGGAAGAGGAGAAGGAGCCCGTGGCTCAGCTCCCCCAGTCCGACGACACCCGCGTAGAGAACATGGACATCAGCGATGAGGGTGAGGGGGCCGCCCGCTGGGTACGGGGTGGGGACCGGGCTGGCAGGAACCTGAGCCCTGTCCCCTGCCCCTCAGAGGATGCTGATGTGCCGCCACCTGCATCCCCGAGGCCCTGGAAGAGGATGAGGCGGAGCTGGAGCTACAGAAGCAGCTGGAGAAGGGGCGGCGGCTGAGGCAGCTCCAGCAGCTGCGGGACAGCGGGAGAAGGTGAGCCCTCACAAGCCCCCTCGGTGCGGACGGCGGCGACGCCTGTGCTGGTGTCGCTGAGCGGCGGGTGGGGTGCTGGCGAACAGTGTCTGGGTCTGGGTTCAGGCGAGTGTGTGGCGGTTCCTGGGGAGCAGGCTGGGAGCCGGTGCTCGTGGCCTGGCCTCTTGAGAAGCAGGGGCCACTGTGCTCTGGGGACACGTGCCGGGGGTTCTTGCTGCCCTTGGAGCGGCGGGCCGTTATGGGACTGAGAGCAGGTTGAGCATTGAGGGCCTGGAGCTCGAGGCGGGGCCAGAGAGCAGGCAGGCCCATGTCCACTGGGCTGGAAAGGTCAGCGGGGCTGTGAGGCGGAGGCGTGGCAGGGACACCCAGTCTGGAAGGCTGTTATCTCCCGTTTTACAGATGAGGAAACTGAGGCACAGAGGCATTAGGCAAGTTGCCCATGGTCCCATGACCGGTAAGTGGCAGAGCTGGGGTTGGAAGACTTTAACCCCAGAGGCCACACAGCATCCACTCCTCCCATCTGGGGGGGGCGAGAGAGCGGGTTCCTTCAGGAGCTGCACGCTAGTGAGGCGGGGGTGGGGGGTCTCAGCGTGGCCCTGAGAGGTAGGCGGGGCAGCAGCAGCGTGAGAGGGGGCTGGACGAGGTGGCGTTGGAGTGTGAGAGCAGCCGTCCAGGACAGGCAACTCACTGTCAGACGGACCAGCAGGAAGCTGAGACTTGAGCTGTGGGTGTTCGCCGAGCAGACCCCGGTGTTGTGTCCGTGACAGACCACGGTTATGTTCCAGAAAAGCTTCATTTATAAGCACAGGACGTGGGCAGAGCTTACGAGGCATCAGAGAAATGGCAGCAGGAGCCAGAGAGATGGTACAGCGGGTAGGGCACTTGCCTGGCACTTGGCCACGTGGTTTCAATCCGTGGCATCCCATGTGGTTCCCCCAAACCTACCGGGAGGCGATTCGAGAGTGCAGAACAGGGAGTCATCCCTGAGCTGCTGGATGTGGCCCCAAAACCACGAAAAGAGAGAAGGAAAGAGGGCCAGAGCATTAGTGCAGAGTTGGGTGTTTGCCTTGGATGCGGCTGACCCAGGTTCCAGCTCCTGCATCCCGTATGATCCCGGAGCATTGCCAGACGGGTGCAGAGCCAGGAGTAATCCTGAGCATCGCTAGGTGTGACCCAAAACAAAAAGCAACGAAAGAGAGAAAATGGGCAGTAGTGAAGGGGAATATGAGAAGAGAGAGGTTTTCCATCTTAGGGGCCTGAGTGACAGCACAGCAGGGAGGGCGTTGCCTTGCATGTGCCAGCCTGGGTTTGATCCCCATCATCCCATACGGTCCCCCAAGCACCGCCAGGAGTAATTCCTGAGCAAAGAGCCAGGAGAAGCCCCTGAACATCACCGGTGTGACCCCAAGAAAGCAAAGAAAAAGTTCTCCGTCTTATATAGTACACGGTATTTTAGACTTAGGGGCTAGGAGTGATAGTACAGCAGGTGGGCACTTGTTTTGCATATGGCCGAAGCTGGGTTCGATCCCCGGCATCCCATATGGTCCCCTGAGTGCAGAGGCCCACAACAGAACCAGGGGCCAGAGTGAAGGGCGCAACACGCTTCTCTTCCCTGAAACGCCACTCTTGGTGCTGGCTGACCTCTGAGAGTAAGGACCTTCCTCCCCGCCTCAGACGGGACTGGGGGTGGCAGTACAAAGGCTGCAGGAGGCAGCCGCAGGCTCGACCCTGCCACCGTGCCGCACCGCCAGGGGAGCCCCAAGCACAGAACCCACAGCCCAGCCAGGTGCCCTCGGGCTGGCCGAGCACCTGCTCACAGTCCTGACCATGCTCTGCTTGACAGGGAGGGAATTCAGGGGCTGCCTTCGAGGCCCAGAGCAACTGTCTCAGTGTCTCCAGTGGTTTTTTTTTTTCTTTTTGGGTCACACCTGGCAATGCTCGGGATTACTCCTGGCTCTGCACTCAGGAATTACTCCTGGCGGTGCTCAGGGGACCATCTGGGATGCCGGGATCGAACCCGGACTGGCCGTGTGCAAGGCAAACACCCTTACCCACTAGGCTATTGCTCCGGCCCTCCAGTGATTTTACTTTTTTGTGGGGGAGGTTGGGGTTACATCCTGGATGTGCTCAGGGCTTGCTTCTGCCTCTGCTCAGGAATCATTCCTGGCGGTTTTGGGTGACCGTCCGCCATATTGGGGTGCTGGGGACACAACCTGGGTTGGCGTCATGCAAGGCAGGTGCCCCCCCCCCACCGTCCTGTCGCTCCGGCCTCCAGGTTGTCCTTTGGGATTTGGGTTTTGTTCGAGAATGTGGCTGTCAGGTGTTGCTCTCCGAGTCCCCATGAGCTCTGGCGGCAGCAGCTCTTAGGGGGGCAGGAATTCGTCCTCGGGGAGCAGAGCTGGGCTGGCGGGCAGGTCACTGCAAGTGTCCGAAGGGTAGTGGGGTCCGGTTGGGGGACGTGGACAGGGCTTGTTTAGCGTGGGAGGGGCTGCCTCAGTGCAGGGGGTCACTCGTACTCAGTGGCTGTGGCCGCCTGTGGGCCGCCCATCAGCTGCTCCATCGAGGGTCTCCTAGGTGGCAGCGCTTTATCACAGAGGGACCGTTGGTGACCACAGGCTGCAGACTGGCCCAGTCGGGCATCGGGGAGCCCCAGCAGGCTGGGGAGGGGTGCAGAGAAGGAGCGTGGGGAAGGGCTAGGAGCGCCAGGGGACATCAGGGCCAGAGCAGCCCGCGGGGTTGTGGGTATTCACAAGCCCCTTGAAAGTTGGGTGTCATGGGATGGCCCGAGGCTCCCCTGCAAGCCCACAGGGCTGGAGAGCGGCGGTGACAGCCAGAGCAGCTCCGAAGTCATTGTGTGTGTCCCCAGCACCAAGAGTGATCCCTGAGCAGAGCCAGGGGAAGCCTTGAGCACTGGTGGGTGTGGCGAAAGGGAACGTTTCGCTTGCCCATGGGACCCTGTGGGTTAGCAGCGGCTCTCCTGGGCCGCGCCTGGTTTGGGAGGGAATGGGGGTTCAGGGGACGAAAGCGCCGGACACCGAGTCCGTCCCGCTCCCTGACACAGTGGACTGTCGGCTTTGTCCCTGTGTCTCTGAGGCACAGGCTGATGAACGTTAGGGAGATGCGCCAGGGCGGGGCGCCACACCAAAGAGCTGGTGTCCTTGGGACAGGGACACCTGGCTGGGGAGCAAGTGAGCGCGAAGTCTCGGGTCTGCGCGGAGCCAGTGGCCAGACCTGGTGGCGACCTCCGGAAGAGCCCAGAGACGGACAGGCAGTATTGGTGGGAGCAGGGCTGGGGCCGTCGCTGTGTTGGGGCAGAGGGATGGTGAGCTTGTCCTGAGAGCCACCAACAAGGGACCCTGTGGCCGGGAGGCGTCTCCGCAGCCAAACGTGCACGCTGAAGAAAACCGCTTAGCTGGCGGAGAAGGCAAGGCACGGGGCTGGGGTCACTGGAGTGCCAGCGGCCGTCCGCCCAGGGCCCCCAGGGGCAGCAGCAGTGGCCTCCCTCATGACCTCCCTCATGGAGCGGGACCCAGCGGTTGGTGCCAATTCCAAAGAACAAAATCGGGACAGTAGGGGTCGGATCCATGGTACAGTGGGACGGCGCTTGCCTTGCATGTGTACAGCCCAGGTTGGGTTTCCGGCAACCCCGTGGTCCCCTGAGCCCTGCCAGGAGTGATCCCTGAGCACCACTGGGTGTGGCCCCAAAATCCAAAGACAAGTAGGCAGAAGGCAGGCGAGCCCAAAGTTGTCTGCGAAATGGCCAGAGCTGACAGCACCCGGGAGGGCCTTGGCCTTGCACGCGGGCGACCCTAGTTTGATCCTCGGCATCCCATAGGGTCCCCGAGCACCTGCCAGGAGTAATCCCTGAGCATCACTGGTGTGACCCAAAATGCCAGACCTCCTGCACACATTCAGCCCCCGCAGCATAGCCATGTGTGGCCCCCAGACCCCCCCCAGATAAAAGGAATGAGGCTTTTGGCCATTTTTGTGTGCCCCAGGGGTGGCCAGCCGGAGAGGTTCTGGGGCTGAGGAGGGCAGGGCCAGTTTCTGCGCGGTGGGGGGGGGGACACGGGCCTCAGCGGGGCGAGGTGGGTCCTGGGACGGCAGCAGGCTGCGTGGGGGCGGGGCAGTTGGCGCTGGTGGTACCAGCCTTGATTGGGGGCGGCTGAGGGGTGCAGGCGGGCTGTTCCTGTGCCCAGTGGCACCACCCCAGCGCTCGGCCGCCACAGCCGTTCCCTCCCCAGGTGGTGGAGATCGTGCGGCAGCTGGAGCGCGCGGCGCGGCTGGGAGGAGGAGGAGGACCCGGAGCGGAAGGGCACCATCGTGTTCAACGCCACGTCCGAGTTCTGCCGCACGCTGGGCGAGATCCCCACCTATGGGCTGGCCGGCAACCGCGAGGAGCAGGAGGAGCTCATGGTGGGTGCCCGGCACACGCTGCTCTGCCCTCCGTGGGCGCTGGGACCCTGGGCTCACCCCGCTGTGTCCCCAGGACTTCGAGCGGGATGAAGAGCGCTCAGCCCACGCTGGGGCTCCGAGTCAGACGGGGAGGAGAACCTGGGCTGGAGCACCGTGAACCTGGACGAGGAGAAGCAGCAGCAGGACGTGAGCCCCCCCGCCCCCCCCCCCCTCTCCGGCCTGCCTCGCCCCCCGCCGCTATTCTGCCTCACGCACCCCCTCCCGCACAGCCCCTGCCCCATCTCACCCCCCACTACGTGTTCCCCAGTTCTCCGCCTCCCTCCACCACCATCCTGGACGAGGAGCCCATCGTGAACCGGGGCTGGCGGCCGCTCTGCTGCTGTGTCAGAACAAAGGTGAGTCTTGGAGCCGCACCCTGGGCTGGGCCGTCCCGTCCCCTCTGCTCGCCTCGCCCTGGGCCTCATGGTGTGGCTCATGTAGCCCCTCACAAAACTTCGCCTGCAGGCTGTGTGGCCTCCCAGAGGGGCGGGAGCGGGTGTGGTTGCCCTAGGGGGGGTCCCTAGCTCTGCTCCAGCCCTAGGCGGAGCCCTTTGTCGGCCAGTGGGTCTGGGGTCTTGCCCACACCCCAGGGCCCGTGGCAGTCAGGGCTCCTGACAGTGAAGGCTGAGGCCTCTCTGTCCTCAGGGCTGCTGGAGACCACGGTGCAGAAGGTGGCCCGGGGTAAAGGCCCCCAACAAGTCCCTGCCGTCCGCCGTGTATTGCATCGAGGACAAGATGTGAGTTGGGGTGGGGAGCTGCGGCGGGGCCGGGGCGGGGGGATGGACATCACCTGAGCCCCTATGCTGGTCCAGGGCCATCGATGACAAGTACAGCCGGGCGGGAGGAGTACCGCGGCTTCACCCAGGACTTCAAGGAGAAGGACGGCTACAAGCCCGACGTGGAAGATCGAGTACGTGGACGAGACGGGCGGAAGCTCACCCCCAAGGAGGTGAGTGCTGCGGTGCAGGCCCTGCCCCCCGTCCCCATCCTTAGGGGCCCAGCAGAGCCCGTCCGGGCCTGCAGACCTTCCTGCGCTGCCGGGGTCTTCTGCCCACCTCCCCCGCGCCCGCATCTCCCCTGTCCTAGAGGGCTCCTGTCTCTGCCCGCCCGCCTGCCCACCCGTCTCTGCCCACCCATCTCTGTCCACCGTCTGTCCCAGGCTTTCCGGCAGCTGTCGCACCGCTTCCACGGCAAGGGTTCAGGCAAGATGAAGACGGAACGACGCATGAAGAAGCTGGACGAGGAGGCGGTGAGTGGTCCCGGGAGCTGGGGCTGGACTTGGGGCCGGGCGGTGCTGATGGTCTGTCCCGGGACGATGATGGCCTGTCCCCCGCAGCTCCTGAAGAAGATGAGCTCCAGCGACACGCCCCTGGGCACCGTGGCCCTGCTGCAGGAGAAGCAGAAGGCCCAGAAGACGCCCCTACATCGTGCTCAGCGGCAGCGGCAAGAGCATGAACGCCGTGAGTGCCCGGAGGGGCTGGGGCCCGGCTGCGCGGGGCTGGGGTGCTCCGGCCCAGGCTCACCCCCTCTTCTCCTCCCGGCAGGAACACCATCACCAAGTGAAGCGCCCACCCCTCCCCCGCACAGGAAATAAAGCATCTTCTTTTTTTCTCCGTCGCGCAGCTCCCAGGGCGCCAGGCACGTCCCTGAGCCCCTCGCCCCTTCATGCAGAGGGCAGTGAGCAGCTGACCTCAGATGGCCGGGCGGACCCATCCTCGGTGCTGCGCCCAGGGCACGACTCCGCCTCTCCCACAGGGCAGGGTGGTGGGGGCGGTGTCTGGCAGTGTCCCTGCCCAGTCCTGCGTCCACGGGAAGAGCAGGAGCCCCCCACGAGACTTGTCCGTCTGTGACAGGAGGGCGCAGGCCCGCGCCGGGCCCTGGTGGAGCTCAGCGTGTCCTGCCTCATGCTCCAGCTGGTCTCACCAGGAAAACCGGAGCCTGCTGGGCTCTGAGCAGCTGCCTCACACCATGTGCTTAGCCCCCGCGCCCCCCGCACACTCCCCGGCCCAGCGCTGCACACAAAGGTGCCAGTAGTGTCCAGCAGTGTTAGTTGGCGAGCACGTGGAGAGACTGCGGGTCCCACAGCCCAGCGGCGTGACCGCGACGTGTGCGGGCCTCGAGGCTGCATGGCCCCAGCCGCACAGCTGGAGGACACATTCCTGTGAGCGCCGTGGCCTGGGGTGGCCTGATGCAACCCTGACAGCCCCGCATCGGGAAGTGGACCCAGGAGCAGGCGCGGCCGGGTTTGAAGCCCAGCGCCACATTGGGCCTCTCCAGGAGTGACCCCTGAGCTCCTGCGGGTACCCCAAACCTCACCCGACACGGGGCTGGGGAGGGACCTGGGGCAGAACATGGGGGTTAGGGGTGCGGGGTGAAAGGGTGGGTTGGGTGCAGGGGGTGAGGGGAGTTAGGGGGTGAGAGGGGGAGTTAGGGGGTGAAAGGGTGGGTTAGGGTGCCGGGGGTGAAAGGGGCGGGGCACATGCATGGTTCCATCCAGTCGCTGTGGGATTCCCCGCGCCGTGCTGGCGGGGTGCCCAAGGAAAGAGGCAAAAGTGGGCTTTAACAAGCGTTGGGCCCAGAGCAGTAGCGCGGGGGCGTTTCCCTGCACGTGCTCCACATGGTTTTGATCCCCGGCATGTCGTATGGTCCCCAAGCACCGCCAGCAGTGATACCTGAGCATCGCCAAAAAACGTTGGGACCCACGTGGCCGCTGTCTGCCTCTGTCCCTAGGCCCGGGACCAGCAGTGGAGCGCTGGAGCCAGGATGCCCCACGCCAGCTGGCTTCGTTAGTTTGGGGCCACATCTCGAATGTTCAGGGGTTGCTTCCACCTCTGCACTCAGGGACCACTCCTGGCCGTGCTGGGGGTCATGGGGTACCAGCGTCCCGGGCAGCCACTGCAGGGAAATGCCCTGGTGAGCCCACACGGCTGCTGCTTCACCTCCTGGCAGGTTCATTCCTCAGCGTCTCGCGGAACGTGAGCTCTGGTTTGAGATTTCCCAGGCACGCACCGGCAGTCGGGCGCGGCGAGGCAGGGCTGACCGTGGTACTCGCTGCAGAGGGGCTGGGGAGACCGCTGGCGGTGAGGCACTTGCCTGCGTGCAGCCGCCTGGGTTCAATGCCTGTCCGGTATGGCCCCGAGCACGGCTAGAGTGATCCCGGAGCACCGCCAGTGTTTAAGCCTGAGTCCAGCCAGGTGTGGCCCCCAAACAAGTTCCTTTTTGGGAATCCCAGCGGCAGTACGGGGGTGGGGGGTAAAGGATTTGCCTTGGATGTGGTTAACATGGGTTTGGAGCCCAGCACCCCCTCTGGTCACCCGAGTACCACCAGGAGTGATGCCTCAACGGTCATTCCTGAGCCAGCTGCGGCCCCCCCCACCAGCATCACCCTTAGGGGCCAGAGTCCAGGGTGCTGTTGCTGGGAGGTCGGACTCTGAGTGATTAGTGCACTCTCAAAAGGCGTCTCCACCGACCGCTTCCAGGGAATATCACTGTATCACTGTTTTCCCGTTCATCGATTTGCTCAAGCGGGCCCCAGTAACATCTCCATATGTCCTGTCTCATGCTAGTAGAGCCCAAGGGCATCTGCTTGCTCCAGGAACATAAAGAGCCCCAATCCATTCCAGAATGAGGCCTATAATAGCTCCATGTTATTAGGTGGGGCAGGGATATTTAAACTGGGGGAGGGGGCCGGAGCGATAGGGCGTTTGCCTTGCACGCAACCCACCCGGGTTTGATTCCCGGCATCCCATATGGTTCCCCAAGCACCGCCAGGAGTAACTCCCTGAGCATTGCCGGGTGTGACCCAAAAAAGAAAAAAAAAAACAATAATAAAAAAATAAAAATAGGGCTGGAGCGATAGCCCAGCGGGTAGGACGTTTGCCTTGCACTCGGCCTGCCTATGCCGGCCCGGGTTCAATCCCTGGCATCCCATATGGTCCCCCGAGCACCACCAGGAGTAATTCCCTGAGTGCAGAGCTAGGAGTAACCCCTGAGCATCGCTGGGTGTGACCCAAAAAAGCAAAATAAATAAATAAAAAATAAACTGGGGAGGTAGGATCTGAACTCCGCGTTGGCCAGTCAGGTCTCTAGAGGGATTGAAGCGGGTGTGCTGGGGGCCGGAGTGATAGCACAGCCGGGAGGGCGTTTGCCTTGCACGCAGATGACCTGGGTCGTCCCCCGAGCACCGCCAGTGGTAATACCTGAGTGCAGAGCCAGGAGTACCCCTGAGCATTGCTAGGAGTGACCCAAAGAGCAAAATAAATAAAATTTGTTCCAAGCACAGAACCGCGAGTACCTCAGTGATTCTGAACGTTGAGCCAGGAGTACCCCCGAGCATTTACTGCCACATAATTCCCACCAAAAGAGAGTATTTTGCCCCTCCCATTGGCACTCCATCCAGGGGTCGCTCCTAGAATGCCCCTAGTTGCCGAGGACGTGCCTCCCACACAGCGTTCTGGCTCACTCCACTGTTCTAGAGCAACTTCTATGGCATCGACTGTCAAAGAACTATGCGGATATGACGCCCCCCCCTCCGGGGCTCGGGGATCCCAGAAGCCACCAGGTGGGAGCACCGGGCTTATACCCACGGCTGAGGCCTGCAGGGCGGGTGCTTTTAGCCACCCAGACAGGCACTGCATGTGGTCCCCTGAGCCCCCAGGAGGGATCCCTGAGCGCAGAGCCAGGTCAGGCCAGAGCACACTGGGGTGTGGCCCCAAGACAAAAGTAGCAATAATGCAGTCAGAAAATCAAAAGTAGCAATAATGCAGTCCCTGAGAACAAAACCTGCCCAACCCGCGGCTATAACGTGGGAGCCCAGCCGCACCCCTGCCTCGGCCCTCAGCTGGGGCCCCCCAAGGGGAGACGACGCCAAGTTCATCCCCCTCACGCCCCCGCCCCCCAGCGGCTGGTCCTGCTCCCCCTGGCTGCTCACGGATACTCCATCCTTTTTACCCTTTCCACAAAGACGCCGTGAATAATTAATTCCTCATCGCTGAAGGCTCTGCAGTTTCCGGCTCCCACGCCAGAAGTCACAGAGACTCGGCTGGGGAAGGAAGAGGAGCGGAAGCCTTGCCGGGCTGAAGTGGGGGTCACGGGAAAGCCGCTTCTGGAAACTTCCTTGCAGCCACGACCAGGCCGCACCCTGGGTCTCATGAGCCCCTCCCCGGCCCTGAGGGCTGCCGCAGTGGTACCTCCAGCTGCCGCAGGAACCAGGAAACGTAGGAAGGCATGAACAAATGCATCTTGCCAACAACTCTTGAACTCATCACACTTAGGATCTGTCAGACATGCGGTGAAGGCATCCAAGGTGGTGCCAACTGTTGGGGTGCCACAGGAGTCCCCAATGATATCAGGAAACGAGTTCCCTTCTACCTCCGAAGCCAGGGGAATGGATGAAAACTCAGGATCCAGTGAGGTTTTATATTTTTTATTTTTATTATTATTTTTTTTTTTGCTTTTTTTGGGTCACACCCGGCAATGCTCAGGGTTCCTCCTGGCTCTGCACTCAGGAATTACTCCTGGCGGTGCTCCGTCACAACTCCACCCAGCAGACCAGACTATCACAGACCGGATCATCGACAGCCACCCTGCAGCAGTTTTTTTTCAATCCGCCCAGGTATGCTGAACCAGAGACTCTCAGACATGGGACAGAGCTGCTACTTGCTCTCCCTGTGCCCAGCTGCTCATGAGGCGCCCGGGAGGGATGGCGGGTTCTAGCCCTGGCCTGCCACCCCAGCAGAGCCTCGCAACAAGCCAGACGACACACCCCCCCTCCCATGGAGGCCACCGTTTTCCACATCCGGACTTCCCTCTCGTCACAACTCCACCCAGCAGATCAGACTATCACAGCCCAACTCCGCATGACCGCGCGGTTAATCAATTAATCAATTGATCAATTGATTAACCGAGCGATTAATCAATTAGCACCCGCGCAGTTAATCAATAATTGCTTTATTTAGAGGTGACTACAAGAGTATGCCACTCGCACGGCAAGCCTGGCAAGCTGCTTGTGTCGTATTTGATATGCCAAATACCAGTAACATTTATGTTAGGTCATTCCTATGACCTAATATAATGGTTTGAGGCTCTTTATGTTCCTGGAGCAAGCAGATGCCTTTGGGTTCTACTAGCATGAGACAGGACATATGGAGATATTACTGGTGCCCGCTCTAGCAAATAGATGATCAATGGGAAGATAGTGATAATAGTGATAGTGGTGCTCGGGGACCATATGGGGATGCCGGGATTGAACCCAGGCCGGCACAGGCCGGCTGCGGTGCAAGGCAAACGCCCTACCTGCTGGACTATCGCTCCGGCCCTCACCAGCGCAGTTTTTTTTTTATTATTATTATTATTATTTTTTTTTTGCTTTTTTGGGTCACACCCTGCGATGCTCAGGGGTTACTCCTGGCTCTGCACTCAGGAATTACTCCTGGCGGTGCTCGGGGACCATATGGGATGCGGGGATCGAACCTGGGCCGGCACAGGCCGGCCGTGCAAGGCCAACGCCCTACCCGCTGGGCTATCGCTCCGGCCCCCACCAGTGCGGTTTTAAAAGGCTTTACTCTCACAGGTTCTGGTACACAATCCAGTAACAGGAAAGCCCAGGACTTCAGGTTCCTGGCTGGGCCCCAGCCACCTGGAGGTTTAGAATCCTCGGCCAAGATGGCCACCACCATGTGCTAAGGCCCAACAGGGAAGAGAACGAAGAGGCAGAGAGCAGAGCGAGAAGGCAAAAAAAAAAAAAAAAAAAAAAAAAAAAAAAGGGGGCCAAAAGGTGAAAAGGCTACAGCTTTCATAACTTTTCCATCCAGACGAGCGCACATCAACAGAGAGCACTTGGGGTCAACCCCCTCAGGCAACCTTTCCCAGGACCTAACCTAGCCCCCTGAAATGTGAATATTTACCCCAGCCAAGGCTGCAGGCCTTGGTAGAGGGGGGGAGGCATGTGAGATGAACACCTCAGAATAAAAGGCGTGCATCTGTACCACGGATACTCTACCGCCAGGCACATTTCTCCAAGCCTTCACAGGATCTCATCTTGACTTCATAGTTGTTTTGTGTATTAGCCTTTAGACTTTATTAGAGAGCCACACTTGCTTGCTTGGAGGCAAACAGCATTTCTCTCTGGTCTAATTACTTAGAGATCCAATGTGTCCAGGTGAATATACTGGTAAGATCTAGCTAGTCCCACCATGATTGTGGTAGCATGAGAGAAAATATACCCGCTAACACAGAATACCTGGTAAGATATACTGCCACATATCAAACTGTTCCGCCCCTTATCTACAAAATGCCTGCAGGAGGCAACTCCAGGCAAGATGCAGAGGCTTTGGGCAACAGTGTGCTGTAAAAGGTACAACTGCAGCTTTTAGGAAGTGGGTCTCGGGAAGCTACTCCCGCCCCCCAGCACACCCCAGCTGGTCTATGGAGGAGAACAGGAAGCTCCAGGCAGACCTTGTTTGGTTCCTGATTGTTTGGGCCACACCAACCTTGTTTGGATCCTGATTGTTTGGGCCACACCCAGCGATGCTCAGGGTTACTCGGCCTCTGCACTCAGGAATTAACTCCTGGAGGTGCTCGGGGACCATATGGGATGCTGGAGATCAAACTGAGTCACCCACGGGCAAGGTGATCACCCTGCCAGCTGTGCTATCTCTTGGCCCCCTCCCCCACCTCACCTGCTGGATCTTGACTTAAAGAATTATTATTTTTTGGGGCGGAGCGATAGTCCAGTGGGTAGGGCGTTTGCCTTGCACACGGCTGGCCTGTGCTGGCGGGGTTTGATCCCCGGCATCCCATATGGTCCCCGAGCACCGCCAGGGGGTGATTCCCTGAGTGCAGAGCCAGGGGTAATCCCTGAGCATTGCCGGGTGTGACCCAACAAAAAAAAAAAAAAAAAAAAAAATTATTAATTTTTTTTTGGGGTCACACCCGGCAATGCTCAGGGGTTTCTCCGGGCTCTGCACTCCTCCTGGCGGTGCTCGGGGACCATATGGGATGCCAGGGATCGAATCCGGGTTGGTCGTGCAAGGGAAAGGCCCTACCTGCTGGACTAACACTCTGACCCCACATTTGTGTTTTCTAAACAGAAAACTATTCTGCCCTCACTAGGGCAAAGAGGGACTTTTTACTCCTTCAAGGTCTAATCATTTCAGAGTAATGTTCCTTAGCCTAATCGTCTGGTCTTTGTCTTGCAGATGATGAAAGATTCAAAAACCCAACTTGCTTTCATTGCCTGGGCCCCATTTAGACTCAGATAGTGAGGAGATCTCACCCCTGTCGGCGGGTCTACAAGCCCCTTTTTGTCAGTAGAAAGCAGATACAGAAGATAGACCTTCGGACCAGTTTCCCTTTAAGGATTTTTATTTTCTTTTTTTGGGTCACACCCGCGATGCTCAGGGGTTACTTCTGACTCTGCACTCAGGAATCACTCCTGGCAGTGCTCAGGGGATTATATGGGATGCCGGGGATGGAACCTGGGCTGACCACATGAAAGGCAAATGCCTTATCCCCTGTGCTATCATGCCAGCCTCTCCCCTTAAGGATTCTGGGGGTGAAATCTCTAGGGATTGATGAAGGCAGATAGGCCAGGCAGGTCCATCCGACTGGGTAAGAACCCACAACTGGTCCTGAGGAAGATTCCTCCGTAGTACAAGAAAAGGGGAAATGTGGGGGCCGGAGCGATAGCCCAGCGGGTAGGGCATTTGCCTTGCACACGGCTGGCCTGTGCCGGCGTGGGTTCGATCCCCAGCATCCCATATGGTCCTCCGAGCACCGCCAGGAGTAATTCCTGAGTGCAGAGCCAGGAGTAGCTCCTGAGCATTGCCGGGTGTGACCCAAAAAAGCAAAAAAATAAGAAAAAGAAGAAAAAAAAAGAAAAGGGGGAAATGTTAGGTCCTGCTACAGCCCCAACTATGTAAACTCTGGGGCCTTGACAAACAAGTCATTGACCACGCCTGTCTCCTGGTCATCTGGACAGTAGAGATTCACCATCGGCGGTGGGCAGGTTGTCTTCAGGTTAATTAAGCACATGAACAGGACAGACCACTTCTCTTGTCCTTCTTTAAGTTTGCATGACCTTTTAGGACAAAATGTTTAAAACACGTTTTTCTTGAAGTTTATTGGCTATATGGATTTGCGCGGCTGTGATGCGTGTAACTGCCTTGGCAGCCTATATAATCCCCTGCTTGGGGTCGGACGTTCTCACTAGGACCTGCGAGTCTCAGTGAAGCGATCGGCCCCCGCTAGCTGGAATAAAGCCTGTTTGTTATTGCATTACGACTGTGGTTCTGTGCCGTCCGAGCTGGGAAGTGGACCAGCGGGGGGGAGGGCTCCAACACTAGCAAGTCTCAGGGGAGTTTCAGAGGCTGAGAGAGCCTTGGGGAGTCTTTTCATTCTTTCTACTCTGGGGTATGTTTAAACTGCTTCTTCTAAAGCCTAGTTGAAAAGGGGAACAAACATGTGGTGGCTTGGCAACAGAGAAACGTGCGTCTGGTCGGCCAGGGCCGCAAGCAGCGTGTTGGGAGCGGCGCTATTCCTGGCCGCCCAGACGCAGGGTGGCCCGTGGCGCGGAGCCAGGCACAGGAGAGTCCTTCCGGATCCTGCTGGCTGGAGGGGCAGGAGCACCGGCGGAGGCACCTCGGCAGAGGTGGACACGGGTGAATAGGAAGAAAAGGGCCAGGCACGCGGGGCTGTCGCTGAGGAAGAAACATCAAGTGCCATGAGGCCAATGTCCGCCTCTGCCCTGCTGCTAGGGGCATGACTGGCCGAGGGGCCAGAGTGCAGGAGGCGGCGATTTCTGCCGTGCTGGGAGGAACCTGAAGGCCTCCACGTACAAGACCTCTTGCTGTACACTGAGCTGCACGTGTGCTCCTGAACGGGTTTATTTCATACGTGTGTGCTCCTGAACGTGTTCAATCGCCCCCCCCCCCTCTGTGCTGTCGCTCCGATCCCTCCAGGAGTGAGACTTGAGCATGCTGGGTATGGCACAAACACAAGACCCAGAGTGACCAGGGCAGCTGCCCACCTCGCCCAGGAGCGGGGCAGGCGCTGGAGGGGAGCACTGAAAAGGTAAATTTGGGGACTGCCCTACCCTGCCATGTTAAGACAGCCCCATTGTGTGTGTGTGGGGGGGTTAGGGGTCCAATCATTGTCCTGGTGTCGGGGATGCCGCTGGGGTCCCCAACAGTGTCAGGACAGAAGTTCTCTTCTACCTCCGAGGACGTCGGGGGAACAGATGAAAACTCACAAGTCCGGTGCAGTTCCAAAAAGGCTTTTAATAGTACAAAAGCTCTTCCACAGCACTCCAATATAATGAACAAACTCTAGCTCTGGTCCAAACTTAGACCATATAAAAGAGCCTAAGTCTCCCACCAGAGAGGATCTCACCCGAGCTGAGTCCTACCCAGAAGAAGGAGCAAAAGGCCAAAGAGCAAAAAGCCAAAAGCCAAAAGCCGCAGGAGCCAAAAGCTGAAAGTGAAAAGGCCAAAGGGGCCTCAAGTCAGTCCCCTTATATACACCAAAGTAATCCAGGGAGAGTTGTTGTCAACAAAGAACTCTAAACAGAGTGTAGTGCCACACCCTATTGCAGGTATAAGCAAAGATTATGCCAAGGACTAATCCCCGAGATTATCTCTTATGTAAAACACTGGAGAGAGATAGGGATGATATAAAAGTAATACATCTTAATTTCATGAGCTTCGTGTAATCTAGATGGTACCCACAAGGTCCTTCCTATTATTATCTGCACCAGGGTGATTCTGAGTATCTTGTTCTCGTGTACTGAAAGGGTCACACTCGCCTGCTTAGAGCAAACTAGTATGATCCTTCCTATAGTCTTCCTATAGTCTCAGCGTAGTCAGGGTGGTAGTCTCCTGGTAAATTCTAACTGTCCCACGCTGGGTGCAGTGGGTATAAAGAGGAGCTGTGCCCAATCTAGAAAACATAGAAGTCTTAGTAGATGTATAAATCAGAAGTTATTCAGTCAAGGTGACTTCTGTAACTGCCACACCCTCTTGCAGTGTTTACATTGAAGAGAGGTCTCATTAGAATGAACCTTGGCTTAAGTAGATTAAGCTGGGAGTGGGCAAAAGCTCCCAAACTAGCTAAATCTGTCATCCAACATCCTGGTGTTTGGGCGTTCTGCCAAGGGCTGGCTGGTTGACGGGCTTAGTCTGACCTCTGCTGGATGCATCTAAATGAGGCAGGAACGGGGCGCCCATGCGGGACAGAGCCCTCTAGAGGCCAGTCCTGAGTCCTCTGGTGTCCTGACGTGTGGCCTCTCAGTTCCTTGGACATGGGGGTGCGTGTGTCCTGTCACGCGCATGTCACACCTGCAGGATGCCCCCTGGGCTCCCCGGACTGGCAGGCTCCAGCCCAGACCCCATCCTGGGCGCGCCTGCCGGGCCGTCCACCCTGCCAAATGGAGTTTTCTCTTGGTTTTTGGGCCACACCCGGCAATGTTCAGGGGTTACTTTTTTTTTTTTTTTTTTTGGGTCACACCCGGCAATGCTCAGGGGTCTCTCCTGGCTCTGCACTCAGGAATTACTCCTAGCGGTGCTCAGGGGACCATATGGGATGCCGGGATCGAACCCGTGCAGGCATGAGTCTGCCGCGTGCAAGGCAAACGCCCTACCCGCTGGGCTATCGCTCCGGCCCCAGGGGGTTACTGCTGGCTCTGCACTCAGGGATCACTCCTGGCAATTCCTGGAGTTACTCCTGGCGGTGCTCGGGGGATCCTAAGGGATGCTGGGGATCAAACCTGGGTGGGCTGCATGCAAGACAAATGCCCCCGCTGTGCTGTCGCTTTGGTCCCCGCGTGGCTGTGACTTCATAGCAGCCGTGAGGCGCGAGGTTTCCACTCTAGGCCAGTGCCCTGGCCCTGTTTTGGTCCGTGAACGGGATTTGAGTATTTGTTGCTTATTTGTTTTCAGTGTCGTCCTTTCAGATTCCCGCCCAGGATCCAAGGCTACGGCGCCCCCAAGCCGCCCCTCAGCCAACCCTCCTTCCGCTCCCTCAAACACTTCTGTCCCTGTCCCAGTCCCATATATCCTTGGTTTTCTTTTTACTTTATTTGGTCAGACCCGCCATGCTCAGGCGTTACTCCTGGCTCTGCACTCAGGAATTTCTCCTGGCGATGCTCAGGGGACCATATGGAATGCTGGGGATCAAACCCGGGTGGGCCAAGTGCAAGGTGAACATCTTCCCCGCTGTGCTGTGGCTTCGGCCCCATGTTATGTCTTTAAATCAGTCTGTGAAAGGGAGACCAAGCGGGTGTCCTATTTGGGGTCTGACTACTGGGCTCAGCTGTACATAAGTGGGCCCGAGACTGGTGTCTCCGGGCTCTTTCCTCCTCGGCCCCTTTGCTGGGGGCAGGTTCCGGTCCTGCTCCAGGTGCCCGAGTTCTGATGTCTCTCTCTTTTTTTTTTTTTGCTTTTTTGGGTCACACCCGGCGATGCTCAGGGCTTACTCCTGGCTCTGCGCTCAGGAATTACTCCTGGTGGTGCTCGGGGACCATATGGGATGCCGGTAATCAAACCTGGGCCGGTACAGGCCGGCCGCGTGCAAGGCAAACGCCCTACCCGCTGGGCTATCGCTCCGGCCCCAAGTTCTGATGTCTCTGAACCTGAAAACAGACTTGATGGCTTTGTTTTGTTTTTGGTTTCTGGGCCACACCTGGCAGTGCTCAGGGGTTACTCCTGACTGCGTATGTGTGTTGTGTGTGCTCGTGTTTGTGTCGTGTATTATTTTTTTTATTTCTATTTTTAATTTTTTAAAACATTTTTTTGTGTCGTGTATTCACTGTTATCACTGTCTTCCTGTTCATCATTGATTTGCTCGAGCAGGCCCCAGTAACATCTCCATAAGTCCTGTCTCATGCTAGTAGAGCCCAAGGGCATCTGCTTGCTCCAGGAACATAAAGAGCCTCAAACCATTCCATCAGGTCATGGGAATGAGGTCTATAATTGTTACTGGTATCTGGCATATCAAATACGACACGGGTAGCTTGCCAGGCTCTGCCGTGGGTAGCATACTCTTGCAGTCATCTCTAAGCCAGCATTTATTGATGAACCGCTCCGAGCCGGGCTGTGATAGGCTGGTCTGCTGGGTGGAGTTCTGACAAGGGGGAAGTCCGGATGTGGAAAACGGAGGCCCTCATGGAGTGGGGGGGTCGTCTGGGTTGTTGCAAGGCTCTGCTGGGGTGGCGGGCCAGGGCTAGAACCCGCCATCCCTCCTGGGCGCCCTGTGAGCGGCTGGGCACAGGGAGAGCCAGTAGCAGCTCTGCCCCATGTCTGTGAGTCGTGTATTATGTGGTCTGAATGTGGTGTGTGGTGTATGGTACTTGTGTCATGTGGTATATATGTGTGTTGTGTGTGGTGCATATGTGTGTTGTGTGGTATGTGCGATATGGGGAGTATGGTGTGGTGTGTGTGGTATGTGTGGTATTGTTTGTGTGTGGTGTATGTGGTCTACATGGTATGTGTTGCATATTTATGTGTGGTATGTAAGCTGTGTGTGTGTGTGTGTTCCAGGAATCGCGCCTCCGAGTCCCTCAGGTGCTGTCTCCCCAGTCCACGCGTATCTCTGCTCGGCCTTTGCTCTGACTTCTTCAGTCCTCCCAGGTCGTGGCCCTGGCCCGCCCCCAGCCCACTTCCTTCCCATCTGCTGTCCCTCAGGGCGGGAAGAGGTGGGGGTTTCCAGTCTATTGTTCTTAGCCTAGCTCGGAAGGTTTGGATTTGGGGTTTAGTTTTTGGGCCACATCTGGCCACACTCAGGGCTCACTCCTGGCTCTGCTCAGGCCGGCCCAGGAGCTACGTGGGGTGCCAGGGCTGAGCCCAGGGCAGCCGCATTGAAGGCAAAGCGTCCTAACCACTGTACCACATCTCTGGCCCTTCAACAGGTTCTACCCTGGGGAGACGCCTTTAAAGGGAACCCTGGAAACCATGTCTAACATTAAGGGTCACCCCTGAAGAGCAAGATGTCTGCCCTTGGCCCCAGAAACCCGGACATGGGAGAAGCAGGCACAAGGCTGGGGCTGGGCAGGAAACCCCCAGGTAGGGGTGCAGCGATGACCTCACCACAGCCTCAGGATGTGTATTTTGACACAATTGAAGGAAAAAACAAAGGGGGCAGGACGCAGTGACACGAGTGGGGAAGGCGCCTGCTCTGGCTCCGCCCCAGGGTTGCCTCATGCCACCCCCCAAACACTAACAACTGGCGGCGCCACTGAACCTAACAACTGTCTTGTGAAAAACTTTGTACTTTGTAAATCATGGTGTTAAAATAATAAAAAAAAGATCCATTTAAATGCAGCGATTATTTAAACTAAGTTAAGATGGGAAAGAAAGAGCCATCCAACGTGTGTAGAGGAAAGTGGCTATTTATTCCTTTAGAAAAAAAAATTTCTTATAACAAAACACTTAAGCTAAAATAAAGACATACACACGGATCTTTAACTCGCCCAGTTTACTTCTGTGTATGTGCACGCTTTAGAATTCTACATACACATATATGTACCTACATGTATGTGGGCAAAGTTCTACCACGCACACGTGACAGTGATTGAGGTTTCTTAAACCTTTTCCCGGCCCCCCATACCCCCTCACTCCTACTGGCTGACCCCCCAGTCTGTGCCAAGACTCATTTTTGTATTTTCACCTGTGATCCCTTTAGAATACCTGGCGCACACAATCTGGCTTCAGTCGAGCACCCGAGGAAGCGGTCCCCATGAGATGATCGCAGCTCTCTGGGTGGGGGTGTCGCAGGCAGCCGGTGGCTCCCCACTGCAGTGGGGAGAGCCATGCCCACGGTCCTCAGTGGCGGGGAAAACACAGAGGTGCCATTCCTTGGCAAGTTTGGCATCCAGGTGGGCAAACCTTGCTGGGTGGCAGAGGGCTCTGGCTAAGGTAGAGCTGTACCCAGTGGGTGGGGGCAGCGTGGTCTTGCCAGCTTCCTGGGCGCATTCACAGACTGAGCGGCCGGGCTGGCGCTGGAGCAGGGCTGCGGGGTGAAGGCAATGGGGGCCTGGGAGCAGACGGTGGGGCCCCGCACCCCTGCATGAGGGAAGGAGAACTCCAGGAGAAAGGGCAGGCCAGGGAGTCCCGGGCCCAGAGTTGGACTTCGGGCTTCACATTCTGAAGGGTGCCTCCCACCCGGCCAGGTCAGAGCACCAGCGCGAGGGCAGGGCTGGGAGGCTGCAAGGCCGCAGAGGAAGGACTTTGTGGAGAGGACGAGGAAGGAGGAGGCTTGAGAACCACCACGACCCTCCGGGGCTGCGAAAATGACAAGGGGACAGAAGCCTCTAAGCCGGCGACAGCCTCCAGCTGAATCCTAAGGGAAGGTCCAGGCCAGCAATGAGGGCGTGGTTGGGGGAAAAGCCTCTACAAAGTGGGGTGCTTGGCGTCCAAGAAGCCACGAGGTCAGCCATGGGGGTGTCTGAGCAGCCCAGGGGAGGCACGGCTGCGGCCATGCGGATGTGAGGCTGACAGGAAGCAGGAGGCACCGTGATATTCATCCTGAGTAGCTTTAGAGGCAGGTGGGCACCAGGCCCCACAGCCGGGTCCTGAGTCAGCGCTGTCACGGCCCTGAGGCGGTTCCCAGTCACCAAATATACACGAGGGGCCACAGCGAGGGCCTGGCTCCATCCGGGTGCGCACGGAAGGGCAGCGTACCCAGGGAGTGATTCCAACCACCCACACTCCCCACCCCCCACCGCGGAAGCCACGCGGACACTGACATGTGACTGGCCGCCAGGGGTTTAATTCTCTGAGCCGGAAGGTCAGTTCCAAGGGGCACTGCGCTGGCCCTGTCCAGGGAGAGGACGCACAGGGCAGCTGGGAATGTCTGTGCTTGGGAGCCTGTCTGGGGCTTCAGGCCGCTGCCTCCTCCCTCGTCCTCCTCGTCGCTGTCGCTCTCGTCGGCTCCTCATATTGTGGGCGGTTGGTGTTGATGAAGAGATCCGCGTCATCGTCCGCGGAGCTGGAGTCATCGCCCGGTGCGGGGGCTCAGCTGGGAGCTCCAGCTGCGTCTGTCTGCACGTGGTACAGTGACTCAGCCCCCGTGCTCCGCAGAAATGAGACGAAGCGGCGGGAGCCCCGCAGACGCAAGGACAGGCCGCCCAGTGGCCAGGGCTCCACGAGTCAGAGGCAGAGCCGAGCCCTAGAAGTGCTTATTGCGCTCCCAGCGCCCTGCAGGGCTCCCAGTCAGGGCGAGGAGAGCATGAAGAGACGCTGCAAGCAAGTGGCAAAGCCGGGACGTAACCCTGGGCACCCGCGTTCCAAGTCTCAGCGTGTCCACACCTGCCTCAGTCTCTCTGGGTTTGGTCACTGGCACCCCTTTCAGCCCCCGAGCCCCACCAGGAGTGACCCCCGACACAGAGCCAGGAGGAAGCCCTGAGCACTGCCAGGCATGAGTCAAAAAATAAGAAGCCAACAGAACACCCCACCCAAGGGGCGGAGTGACAGCACAGCGGGAGGGCGTTTGCCCGCACACGGCCAACCCAGGTCCGATCCCCGGCATCTCATACGGTCCCCCAAGCACCGGCAGGAGTAATTCCTGAGTGCAGAGCCAGGAGCGACCCCTGAACATCGCAGGGTGTGACCCAAAAAGAAAAACAAACAAAAACCACTGATCTGGAACTCGTGGGAGCGTGGTCAGCAGACAGAGGAAAGTTCTGTCCCCTCAGAGGCCTCACCTGCTCCTGCTGTCCTGTTTCTCCACCACCTCCGAGAATGCCTTAGGCCTGTGTGGAGAAAGGCGAGGTCAGGAGAGTGGCCTTCCAGAAAGCCCCTCCTTGGCTGCCCACATCCCTGCCAGGTCCTGGCCGCCTACCAGAGCCCGACTTTGGCCGCCCGCGCCCCTACCAGAGCCCGACCTCGGCCGCCTGCGCCCCTACCAGAGCCTGACCTCGGCCGCCCGCGTCCCTACCAGAGCCCAACCTCGGCCGCCCGCACCCCTACCAGAGCCCGACCTCGGCCGCCCGCGCCCTACCAGAGCCCGACCTCGGCCGCGCGCCCCTACCAGAGCCCGTCCTGGGCGCGCCCTACCAGAGCCCGTCCTGGGCCGCCCCAGAGCCCGACCTCGGCCGCCCGCACCTACCAGAGCCCGTCCCGGCCGCCTCGGGGCCCGCCTGGGCCGCGCCTACCAGAGCCCGGCCTCGGCCGCCCGCGCCCTACCAGAGCCCGACCTCGGCCGCCCGCGCCCCTACCAGAGCCCGACCTCGGCGCTGTTCCTACCAGAGCCCGTCCTCGCCGCCCGCGCCCCTACCAGAGCCCGTCCTCGGCTGCCCCGGGTCCCTGGGAGAGCCCGTCCTCGGCCGCCCGCATCCCCTACGAGCCCGACCTCGGCCGCCCGCGCCCTACCAGAGCCCAACCTCGGCCGCCGCGCGTCCCTACCAGAGTCCGTCCTTCTGCAGGGAGCGCGACGTGGTCCTTGCACAGCACGAAGGAGATCTCAGCCTTCACCTTCTCCCCCTCTTCAATGGGGTCCACAATGAGGAAGTCCCCTGCCGGGATGGGCAGACAGTTCCCGGTCATGGGTGGGCATGGGGCCTACAGCTGGGCACTCGCCTCTCTCTTGGTATTATTTTCCTTTGTGTCACACCGCAGAGCACAGCACACAGCAACGCTCAGTCAGGGCTTCCTCCTGGCAGTGTTCGGGGACCCGACGGGATGCCAGGACAGAACCCAGGTGGGCCGGGCACGGCCAATGCCTCCCGCTGCGCTGCACGCTCACCCCGCTTGATCCAGATGTTCCTGCGGTACTTGGAGGGCATGCTCGCCAGGAAGCGCTGGCCCTGCGCCGTCTCCACCTCGTGCAGGTTGTTTCCTGGGGTGCGGAGGACCTGCACAGAACCCGAGACCCCGCAGCCTTGTTAGAAAGCTCCCAGACAACAGCGGCGTATCCACCCTGGGGGCCGCGGTGCTGTGGGAGGGGGTGGAGCCACCTGTGCCCGGCTACTCACCCTCACGATCTGCTGGTGGGCAGCGGGCACCATGTGCTCCCCTAGCACCTCCTTCACCACGTGCTTCCTCTTGGTGGCTTGAGACATGCTGGGCTGTGCGCCAGGCCCGGGGGACACAGGGACAGTCGCCTCTTCCTGAGTTCCAGCAGGGCACCCTCAGAGCCCAGGGTTGTCCCGAAGGCGGTGCGTGACACCGTGACCTGGTGGAGAATGTGGGGTCTGAAGTCCACGTGCTGGGATTCAAATCTTCCCATGGCCATTCCCAGCTGTTCCACTTTCAAGGCCTCGGATCAAGACCGTGAACCCACAGAGTATCATCAGAATAAAATAATGTCAGCAAGTGATTTGGCGAAGCTGTACTACGGCCCGGGCTGTCCTAAAGAAGTTAGGAGGATCTAAGGCCGGAGGGGCAGTCCACGGGAGGGCATCTGCCTCGCACACGGCCAACCTGAGTTTGATCCCGGCCATCCCATGTGGTCCCGCGAGCACCACCAAGAGAAATTCTCCAGCCCCCAGAAGTAATCCTTGAGTGCAGAGCCAGGAGGAACGTCTACACACTGCCCCACTGCTCCGCAAAAGGGACTCATGCGGTCCTTAGTACGCAACTACGGAAACTAACACGGGCTGGAGAGCGCTTGCCTCACACGCGGCAGATCCAGGCACACCATACACAGCCAAGAGACCCATGAGGTACCCACTGAGGCCCCCAAGAGCTAAATGTTTTAGCTTAGGGTTTGTTGGAGACTTGGGTCACACCGGAAGGGCTCCAGAATCTCGTGATTCCCGGGCTAGTGCCTGGGGAACCATGTGGGATTCGGCTGCACAAGCTTAGGTGCTTTACTGTCTCTCTGGGGCCTAAGAATCGGTGTTTCATTTCTGTTTGGGCGTCACAACCAGCAATGCCCGCGGGTTACCCCTGGCGGTGCTGGGGAACCGGATGGGATGCCGGGATAGACCAGGCTGGGGGTGCAAGGCAGACGCCCTCCCCGCTGTACCATGGCTCCGGCACCCTAAAGTGTTTCGCGCTCTTGCCGGCTATTTCTTTAGTGGATCAGCGACAGAAAGCTCTTCCTTCCTCCGAAGGTTTGCCTCAAGTGCACAACCGAGACGCTGCGTCTGAAGGCCCAGCACAGCGGGGAGGGCGTTTGCCTTGCAGCGGCCGACCGGCTCGATCCCCGGCACGCCATATGGTAATTCCTGAGTGCAGAACCAGGAGGAACCCCGAGCATGGCCGGTGTGGCCCGAAGAGTAAAAGCAGCAGCAGCACGCTTATGCCAAGCCGTCCCGAGCCGCGGGTGCGCGCCGCGCGACGGTTACCCACGGGCGCTCCGCGGCCACCTGGGCTCGCCGCCCATGCCCACCCGAAAGACGCGCCGCGCCGTCCACTTACCCTCCCGCGCTCGGCCCCACGGGCGTGGCCTGAACGACGCCGTTTCTGGGCTGGAGGCGGGGAGCGGCTCAGCACGACTCGCAGGGGGGCCGAGTCGGGGAGGACACCGGGAGCGACTCGCTCCTATCCGAGTCACGGCGGTGTTTGGGCTCGGACCTCCAGGGCCTCGGTTCCTAGGCCACGGCGAGGAAGAGGACGCGGGTCGGGGGTCTGGGTCCGCCACGCACGGTGCTTCCGCCACTCTCCGAAGACTTCCGGCTGCCGCTCCTCCCGGTCCGTTCCTCTAAGTCGTCCTACTGCCCACTCGCCAAACTAAGGCCTTTGGTTCCGGTTGTCTGGCCGCCGGGAAATGAAGTTTCCTCCGAATTCTTTGCTCCGAGGTCGGAAATCCAGACGCAGGAAGCGAGACTTTAAGAGACCCGCGGGCCTCCCGGGAAGCCACCAGAAAGGAGAGCCACCTAAGGGCGTCGTGGAGGTCCGAAGAGCCTCGTCTCTATGGCTCTATCTGGCTAGAAGTGCCCAATTGGCGATGGAGCGGGCTGGGGCGCTGACCCGGAAGCGGAAACCGGAGAAAGTTCTAGCGGCTTTAGGCATCGGCGGGAGCAGCCGGGTGGCGGGAGGAGCCGTTAGGCGAAGTGGAGTTGCAGGTGAGCGCGAGCCGCGGGCTGGGCTCGGCTTGGTGGCCCCGAGGGGCGCGGGGGGGAGGGAGGCGCCGTGCGGGCCCGCGGACGCGCCCGGGAAAGAAGCGCGGCGGCGGCGAGGGCGGGGCGCGGCGCGTGGGCTCGGCCGGGGCGGGGCCGGCGGGCGGGATCTGGGTCTGGGCTCGGTGCGGCCGCCTGGCCTTGGCGCTTCGTGGGCCGTCGCGGGCGGACGCGGCGGCGCTGCCCCGGGGGGCGTCGGGCGAGCCCTTCCCAGCCAAGGTCACGGGAGGGCCGCGGCCCGGCCCCCGCCTCCTCGCCCTGGGACTGTCCCCACGCGCCCGCGTGCGCCACCTGTTAGGGGCCCGACAGGGTTTCCGCTGGGCAGCCAGAAAGCCGGACCGAGGGAGAAGTTCCTCACCCGTGAGACTCGGGATGGAGCCTTCCCTGGCCCCCCGGCTCTCCTAAGCCAGAGGCTCCCGGACAGCACGGTCCCGGGGCGTCGGGCTTTCCCCAGCTAACCCTGTATCTTCTCTCGGGATCCCCAGCGCCAGCGTGGACAGGATGACAACGTCCCAAAAGCACCGAGACTTCGTGGCCGAGCCCATGGGGGAGAAGCCCGTGGGGAGCCTGGCCGGGATCGGCGAAGTCCTGGGCAAGAAGCTGGAGGAAAGGGGCTTCGACAAGGTGCGGGGCGGGGGGCTGTGGGCGCACCTGCGGGGTGACGGTGGTCAGTCGTCACCCGCCCCAGCGCAGCCTCCCTGGGCCCGCAGAGCAGAGCTGCCCGAGAGTGTGGCGGACTTGTGTGCGGCCTCAGAACCCTTGGTTCCTGCGGCGGAGCGATGGCCCAGCGGGGAGGGCGTTTGCCTTGCATGCGGCTGACCCAGGTTCGATCCCGGCATCCCATATGGTCCCCGAGCACCGCCAGGAGTGATTCCTGAGTGCAGAGTCAGGAGAAACCCCTGAGCATCGCTGGGTGTGGCCAGATTTTATGCCACCCCCTACACACTGGGTTTGGTGATTTTTTTTTTTGGGGGTCACACCAGGCAGTGCTCAGGGGTTATTCCTGGCTCTGCACTTGTGAATTACTCCTGGTGGTGCTCAGGGAACCATATGGGATGCTGGGGATTGAACTGGGTCAACCGCATGCAAGGCCAACACGCACCCCTGTGACTCATGTTCTAAGAAGCTAGGTCAGGGCCAGAGAGAGACAGTGCGTCCCCACGGCTGAAGCACAGGTTTAATCCCCAGCACCACGTGGTCCCCTCAGCCCCCCAAATGCAGTAGCCAGGCCTTAGAGCACTTGGCGCAGGCCCTGGCGTGGCCCGTTTTGCAGGCCTATGTGGTCCTCGGGCAGTTTCTGGTGCTGAAGAAGGACGAGGACCTCTTCCGGGAGTGGCTGAAGGACACCTGCGAGCCAACGCCAAGCAGTCCCGGGACTGCTTCGGCTGCCTGCGCCGAGTGGTGTGACGCCTTCTTGTGATGCTCGGCACCCCCAGCCACGAGTCTCCGAGCCTGCAGCCAGTGGGCCTCCTTCCCGCCCTACGGCGGAAGACGATGCTGTTTGCTCGCTTCCAATGTACTCCGGGATCTTCGGGGTCCTCTCCCGTCACCAGGCAACCTGCTGGGGGTCTCACTCTTGCATGCTTCTCCCTCCCCCTGCCGGTTTCACGCTGACAATGACCAGCTTTTCTGAGTGGGTTCCTGGCCCCTTCCCTCACCCTCACCTTTGGTCTGTTAGTGTCTGTCACTGGCCTTTTAAAGTTTTTCAATCAATAAAGTCAGTGGCCTTGAGGCTGGGCTTGGTGTGTGAACGCCCCCCTGGGCCGTGGGCGCCCAGTCTCCGATCAGTCGAAACTTCCTCCCCCTCCGCAAGGTGCCACCCGGGCCCTGTGGGCCTTGGGCCGGTCCCTGGCCTGTGGAGAGTGGGCTGACCTTCCTGGAATCTGGATGGGCTGTGGTGTTCCAGATGCCGGCTGAGTCAGCAGCTGGGCTAGGCAGCACCTGCTGGAAAGACGGGTGGGCGGGCGAGAGAGGCAGGAAGAGGGTGGGCTGGATGTGGGTGAGGAGGTCGCTCTCGGGAGAGCCAGCAGGTGACTGGCATGCCCGGGGCCACTGGGCAACAGGATTCATTCCAGAAGGCACGTGGTCAGTTCGCCTGCTGACCACACAGCCACAGCATTGGAATCAATAGAACCAATCAAGGGCCGGAGCGATAGCCCAGCGGGTAGGGCGTTGCCTTTGCACGCGCCGGCCTGTGCCGGCCGGGTTCGATCCCGGCATCCCATATGGTCCCCCGAGCACCGCCAGGAGTAATTCCTGAGTGCAGAGCCAGGAGCAACCCCTGAGCGCCGCCGGTGGGACCCAAAAAAAGCAAAAAAAAAAAAAAAAAAGAAACCAATCAAGCCAGAGCTTGATTCCTGGCATCCCTGAACCCCAGGAGTAACTCCTGATCACTGCCGGGTATGGCCCAAGCCCAACCCCCAGCCCCCAAAAAAAAGCTGTGTCCTGGAGGCTGGAGCGGTAATACAGCAGGAGGCACTTGCCTGGCCTCGGCCAACCCCGCTTGGTCCTCGACATCCCATATGGTACCCCGAGCACTGCCAGGAATAATTTGCGAATGCAGAGCCAGGACTAACCCCTGAGCATCACTGGGTGTGACTCAAAAAGCAAAAAATAAAAAAAAAAAAGTTTTGTGTCTGGACCTACAGCACCGGCCTTGTCACAGCCCCGTGGGTTCATCCTCATAAGGTCCCCAGCCCCGCCAGAAGGATCTCGGTGCAGGCCTGAGCTCTGCCATTGACTGGGATTCAGACCCTTCGACTCGGGACTCACATGCAGTGTCCTGCACCCGCCAGGGCACGAGGGGAGCCGCTGGGCCGCCTCAGCACCGCGGGGCTCCGGCCAGGTCACTGGACCTATTCTCTCTCTCCTTCCCCCACTCAGATGTGTTTGCTTTGGGCTTTGTTTTTGGGTCACACCCAGCAACACTCAGAAGTTACTCCTTGGTCCAGTGGGTAGGGCGTTTGCCTTGCATGCGGCCGGCCCATGCCGGCCTGGGTTCGATCCCCGGCATCCCATAGGGTCCCCGAGCACCACCAGGAGTAATTCCTGAGTGCAGAGCCAGGGGAAACCCCTGAGCATTTCTGGGTGTGACCCAAAGAAGGAAAAAAATAAAAGTTACTCCTGGCTCTGCCTCAGGAATTACTCCTGGTGGTGCTTGGGGGACCCTATGGGATGCCGGGATCAAACCCAGGTTGGCCGCGTGCAAGGCCCAAACGCGCACTGTCACTCCGGCCCCCGTGTATTTGTTTCGGTCGGGGTCGGGCCAGGGTGGTTGGGCCTGACTCAACCACCTGACAGTTCCTGGCTCTGTTGATGACTGAAACCTACTGCTGTTTTGGGACCATAATGCCGGACTTGGCCTCAGACTTACTGCCAGGAAGTTGCCAGACTGACCTCAAGTGGAAAGTCCGGTTCCTGGTGGGCCTGTGTGCCTGTCACCTCCCTTGGCCTTTCTCTCACTCGTTTCTGGTTTCGGACCATAATCGAAGGCTCAGGGCTTACTCCTGGCTCTGCGCTGAAGACTCACTCCTGGCGGTGCTCGGGGGACCCTATGGGATGCCGGGATCAAACCTGGTTTGGACACATGCCCTCCCCACAGTCCTAGTCTCTGGGCTCTGGCCTCAGTTTCCCCACTTGGAAAGCTGGAGTAAGAAAAAAGGAAAAATTGGACACATGAACAACTTTGTCTCACGATAAACCACAGGGCCAGGACGTGACTCGGGGCAGCAGGGTGTGGCGCCCCGAGTTCTACCCTGGTGCCAAGGAATGCGGAGACCCCCTGAGGAGGGTGAGGGGCTGGGTGGCTGGAAACGCACTCCTGAGATCAAGGCACAGCCCAGAGGCGGGGGTCAGCTCATCCAGGCAGCAGAGGGCGGGCCAGAGACAGGATGGGGCCCAGGCTGAGAGAAAACCCTCCTGGGGGCTTCCCCTCCCCACATGTGCCCAGGTTCCTGTGCAGAGGAGCACCACAGTGACACCTCGCGGTGCCAGTCTGCCAACTGGTCGGTTTGGGACCCATGCAGGTGGGGACGTGAGTTGTGACATCGGGATGGGGTGGCGATGGCCAGTGTTGGGGAGTTCAGGGCTCGCCTCCAGGGGTGCCTGCCTGCAGCCCAGGCTGAGGAGGTAGTGCGGGCTGGGCGTGCAGGCCGGGCTGAGGAGGTAGTGCAGGCCGGGCGTGCAGGCCGGGCTGAGGAGGTAGTGCAGGCCGAGCTGAGGAGGTAGTGCGGGCGGCGGGCCTGCAGCCAGGGCTGAAGAGGTAGTGCGGGCGGGGCGTGCAGCCAGGGCTGAGGAGGTAGTGCGGGCTGGGCCTGCAGCCAGGGCTGAGGAGGTAGTGCGGGCCAGGAGTGCAGGCTGGGCTGAGGAGGTAGTGCGGGCCGGGCCTGCAGGCTGGGCTGAGGAGGTAGTGCGGGCGGGCCTGCAGCCTGGGCTGAGGAGGTAGCACGGGCCGGGCCTGCAGGCCGGGCTGAGGAGGTAGTGCGGGCCGGGCATGCAGGCTGGGCTGAGGGAGGTAGTGCGGGCTGGGCGTGCAGGGTTACTTGGCTCCCAGCTCTGACCCCCGTGTTGATGCTCCTCACAGGCCTGGGGGGTGGTTCTTAGATGGACTTGGGGTCCCCAGCACATTCCTGCCTGGCACATCCTCCACGCCCTGCCTGGGGCCCTCCCACCCCTTCGCCTGCTCCCTGGGGCCTGCCCACCCCTCACCCACGGCTGTTCCCAGAGTCCAGAGCATGTTGGCGGCCCTCACCCATAATCTTCGTCCCACGCAGCTGCTGAATCAGTCCTGTGGCAGCGGGCGACTGGCAACATCCAGAACTTTCCTTGAGACAATGGCCTCTCAGAGGTCCAGCCCCACCTTCACCTGGATCTTGGGTGGAGGGCCGGCGCTCAGGTGACCTCAAGTCCTGGACACACCTGTCCGGAGCACGGGCGGGCGGGCCTGGAGGGTGCCGAGTACCGGCAGCATCAGCCCCCAGCCCTGCCCTGCACAGCGTGCATCAGCCCCGAGCTGCTCAGGCGCTGGGCCAGCAGTGGTCCTGCTGCCCAGGAGCAACAGGGGTGCCGAGACCCCAAGTCCAGCCACATCCAAGCTGGCCGGAGGCAGCTCAGCCCGTGCCCTCCCTGCGGGGTCCGGGCACACCTGGAGCCAGGCCTGGCTCACAGCCACTTCTCCGGTGGAATCTCCACATCGTGTCTCTGGGTCCTGCCCATCACATCCTGTGGGCACGGAGCCTTGAGTGCCAACCACTGCCTGATCTGTGATGCAGAGCCAGGGCTGGAGGGGGGCGCCGCAGGGAGGGAAGGCCGTGGCTCCATGCAAAGTTGCGGGAAGCGGGGCTGGAGGCTGTGGTGGTCCCAGGGTGATGCCAGGGGGGACCCCTCAGCAGACCCCCAGGCCGGCCTGGGGGCTGCACAGACGGGGAGCCGGCACAGCCTCCTTCAGGAGCCCGACTGGTCGGACAGGTGGAGTCCAGCTCCCGGCAGGCGCGTCTCCAGCCCAGCCCTGGGAAAATCCTCCTGGGCTCAGGCCCGGAGGCTCCCGAGCATGCCCAGCTCTGTGTGTCCATCCAGGACCTCCCCGCAGACCCACCTGGCCCCTCCCCGGTTGCCCCCATCCGGCAGGGCTGCTCTGAGCTTGGGAGACGCCATGGGTCGGGCTGGCGCCTGTCAGGACCCTGAAGCCGCACCCCTGCCCCTCTCCGAGACACGCGTTCTGGGCCCTCTGACCCACTGCCCGCACCCGCACCCCAGGGCTCCTGAGAAGGGACAGGTGGGGAAGGCAGGGCCCTGGGGTGAGCTGGGGAGCCCAAAGCCTCTTGAGCCCCTGCCCCCTCCCCCACCTGCCTTCCCCACTGTCCAGCCGGCTCCAGCAGCCGCCCACAAATGGGGTCTGTCCCTTTAAGGCAGACACCTGAGCCGAAGCCTGTGACGGACTCTTCCCTAGATTGTTTTTCACAGCTGGGCTGAGGGGGTGGATTGGCAGCTGGACTGGGCAGTGGCCAGTCTCTGGCCTGGTGTCCTTGGGAAAGAATTCTGCCTTGGTGAGGGGCACGAGTCAGTGGAGGTGGGGGGGGTGTTCACCCAACAGCCACCACAGCCACCAATCAGCATGGAGGTCCGGATGTGGGTGGGGAGGGTGCTCAGGGGTTCCTCCTGGCTCTGCACTCAGGAATTACTGAGTCCTGCTCGGGGACCATATGGGATGCCAGGATCGAACCCGGGTTGGCTGCGCGAGGCAGGCGCCCTCCCCATTGTTCTGTCAATTTGACCTCAGGAGGCCCAGATTTGGTTCCTAGCACCACAGGGCCCCTGAACATCACCGGTGTCGTCCTAAAACAAAAGTCAAAGAAGCAGCTACCTGGAACTAACAAGGCTGGGGCCGGTTCAGCAGAACTCCTGCCTTTGAGTGAGGCCCGGCCACACCATGGGAACAGCGACCAGCGCCCGCCGGCCGGCTTATCTCAGCGATCAGGCTAGGGCCCAGAAGGCAGGTGCCCCCAAATCAACCCCGTTCATCTCCAGAGACACAGCTGGGAGCCATAAGTGCGCCATAATGTTAGATGACACATAGCTTCTCACCAAAGAGGTGTAAGGGAGGGGAAAGGGGGGTCTGGGGAGATGCCCAAGGACCTGGCACACGCTTTGCCTTAGGGGGCCTCAGGGTTCAATTCCCCCGTGACACCCCAGCACCACAGGAAGCTGCCCCCAAGGCACCACACTTGTGACCCCACACATCTGTATTTACGTGACTCCAAGGCTGAGGGGTGGGGGTCAAGAGTCACGCACCCCTTTGGGCTCAGTCTGCTTTGAGAGGCGCAGGTAGGTGAAGAGCAAAGACGGCCTGTCGGCTCCCCCCCCCTCCCCTCCGGGAGACCCCTCCCCTCCCGGGGCAAGGGAGACCCCCAACTGCGCCCCTCAGTGGGCTCTGCATTTCAGTTCAGATTTTTGGGACCACACCCAGCAATGCTCAGGGCTTACACCTGTCTCTGCACTCTGGGATCAGTCCTGGTGGGCTTGGGGGGTCGTTAAGGGGGATTGACCGGCTCAGCCCTTCCAGTGGCGCCGGCGGTTCCGGCCACAGATGTAGGCGATAGCGGGGGCGCCCGCCGCCGTGACGAGCGCGCCCCCGGGGTTGGGGTGGGGACGGCCGCTGACCTTTCCGGGCGGGGCGTCCTGGAGGTGCGCAGGTGTGCGGGGGCAGGACGGCGGGCAGGGCGCGGCTGGTGCGGGCGGGGCAGCGCGGCCTCGGAGCCCGTAAAAGCGGCGGGAGCCCAGCACCGGCCACAGCTCGCGACCATGGCGCGTCCCAACCTCCCGCTGGCTTTCAGCCTGGCCCTGCTGGCCTCCGTCTGCCTCCTGGCGCTGCCACACCAAGCCTTGGGTCGGCCCCGGGAGCGCATGGTGGGCGGGCCGAAGGAGCTGAGAACGGACGACCCCGAGGTGAAGAGGGCAGCCCAGGCGGCCGTGGCCAGCTACAACATGGGCAGCAACAGCCTCTACTTCTTCCGGGACACGCACATTGTGCGGGCCAGAAGCCAGGTGAGGGCCCGGAGCAGCGGCTGAGGGAGCCCCAAGTGATGGGGACATTCCAGAAATGGAACATCGCCACCATCTCGCCTGGACCTTAGGGTGCCCTGCGAGGGAGGGCAGTGGGAGGGGCCGGAAGTGAGGCCGGTGGGCTTGATGCCCACACCTGGCTGCCCTGGGACCTCCTGCGCCCTGCGGGTGTCTGGGGCGGGAGGTGGAGGGACACAGGAGGGAGGAGCAGCCTGCTCCCGGGTCCTGGCACCCCTCACCTGCTCACCTCTCCCCCAGCTGGTGGCCGGCGTCATGTACTACCTCACAGTGGACATGGGAAGCACTGCCTGCCGCAAGACCATGATGGCGGGAGACCAGATGGACCTCACCACCTGCCCGCTGGCTGCAGAACCGAGCAGGAGGTAAGGATCTGCCCAGGACCCCAGCACCCTGCCCTGCCTGGCACCCTGACCCTCCGGTGTCTGGCCTGAACCAGTTGGGTTGGCCAGGCTGATGTCTGGCTAAACCTGTCTCTGTTTTGGGTGACTCCGCCCACAGGCCAGGGTGGGGTGCAGAAAGGAAGAGCTGGAGGGGTGGCGGTGGTCAGCCCGGGCCCTGCCCCCGTGTCCTCCAGGTGGCCCTGGGTTCATTTCCCCTTCCCCTCGGCGTTTCCTCTGCAGAGGCTTCGCTGTGACTTTGAGATCCTGGTGGTGCCCTGGAAGAATTCCTCCCAGCTGCTGAAACACGACTGTGTGCCCCTGTAGGGGCGTGGGAGCAGGGCGCGCCGTGGAGGGCTCCGGGCCCGCGCCGTGTCTGTGGCAATAAATCTGGCATTGCTTCTCGCACCTGTGTCTTCCCAGTGCCTTATTCCAGCTTCCCTCCCTCCCCCTCGGAAGCACAAGCTTCAGCCCCCAAGCCTGGAGTCCCCGGGCACCCCAGCATCACAGTCTGAGGAAGGCTCCCAGTGCTCCCAGTTCGGGGACATGGCACCGAGATTGGGTCACTGACCTGTGTCTGATCTCAGGAGCACGAGGACCAGTCCCAGGCACTGAGCTCCCAGCGCTGAGACCCCGCACATGCTGCAGCCCAGCAATCCAAGGGCCAGGATGAGAGAGGGTGGGTTTATTGATTTATTTATTTTGCCTTTTGGGTCACACCCAGCAGTGCTCAGGAATTACTCCTGGCAGTGCTTTAGGGACCATATGTGATGCCGGGATTGAATCCGGGTTGGCAGCTTGCAAGGCAAAAAGCCGGCTCAACGGTGCTGTCACTGACTCCAAATGGGAGAGCTTTCAGGGGGTGCAAGTGGGGTGTTGTGGGTTGACCATACCCAGTGGGGCTCAGGGTTTGAGCTCAGAGACTGTCCTGGTGGGGCTCGGGGACCCTTACAGTGCTGGGCCGGGCTCAGGTCTGCCGCCCGCAAGGCAAGGGCCTATCCCTGTCCTGACGCCAGCCCTAGCACCTGGCTTTTGGGGTTCACTTGTCGGTCTTCACTCAGAAGGATGCCCAGAAATTTAGAGCCCTGCCTTGCAAACATCACCCCCCACCCCAGGTCCCACATGCACTGAACAGCTTTACGGTTTGTGATCCCGGAGCCTCAAGCCGCTTTGGGTGCCCGCAGCCTCGTGGTGTCAGCACTTCACAAAGGGGCACAAAGTGCCCACCAGGAATGATTCCTGAGCACAGCCAGGAGAAAGCCTGGGGCACTGTCGGGTGTGGCCCAACGATCGTGGGGCCCTGGAGAACACACTTCCACACAGGGCGTGCACAACCGTCACGCAGTAAGTGACACAAAGAGGGGTGGTGGAGAGAGTAAGGAAATCTTCAGCGGCAACAGAGCCACCTGCTCCGGCAGTAGCCTTCCTGTAGGTTCAAGGAAACGGTGTCATTCAGCGTTGTTTTTCCACTTGTTGGGTCACACCCGGCGATGCTCAGGGGCTTCTCCTGGCTCTGCACTCAGGAATCACTCCTGGCGGTGCTCGGGGGACCACATGGGATGCAGGGGATCAAACCCAGGCCAGCATGGGCTGGCCGCAAGCAAGGCAAACGCCCTACCCGCTGGGCTATCGCTCCGGCCCCTGGAGTAATTATTTTTATTTTTATTTATTTATTTTTTCCACTTGTTGGGTCACACCCGGCAATGCTCAGGGGTTTTTCCTGGCTCTGCACTCAGGAATTGCTCCTGGCGGTGCTCGGGGGACACTCTGGGATGCCGGGACTGCAGCGTGCATGGCGAGTGCTGTCCCCTCTGGACTGTTGCTCTGGCCCCTGCTGCATCTTTATTTCTGCCCTGAATTTGCTGCTGTCATTTATACTTGTCCCCCCCCCACAGTTCCTTAACACACTTGTTGCACACCACACCAGGACTCACGCAGATGCTCTCTGATGTCCAGACAGGCACGCACACCGCCTAGCAACCCAGAAGACACAAAACAAGCTGGCCCCGCGCCCAGAACCACACCGGGAAATGTTTCTAGGGACCCACACGCTCCGCCCGAGCTGTCCGCCTACGAGGACACACCCAGCCCAGGACAGGATCTGGGGAGCAGGAACAGGATCCCGCGGGGAGAATGAGGGAGGGAGACGTGGCAGAGCGAGCCTGAGGCCCTGCCACCGCCTGTGCCTGCTGCCTCCTGCCCAGTGCTGGGCTTGGTGGGAGTCGCTCACCCAGCTCCCCTGCCAGACAGGGAGGGGCAGTGGCCCCCCAGGAGCAGCAGCCAGGCCGGAGCTGTGGGAGGAAGGTGGGACATGCTGGTCTGCCTGCCCACCCGCCCTCTGGTTGGAAGGGCCCCAGGAGCCAGCAAGAACTTCTGCCCAGCATGGGGGCAAGAGGGGCTCCTGGGGTGAGGGGAGGGGTCTCCTTTCTTGGGTGAGGTTTAGGCCACTCCCCACTGTGCTCAGGGATCACTCCTGGCAGGTTTGGGTGCTGAGGAGTTAGCCAAGCGCAAGGCAGCACCCACTGCTGGCCCTCAGGCCAGGGCGGCCTCCGCCCCATTGCCCGGCGTCCTTGCTGCTACCGCCACCACTTCTGCGTCCTGGACAGCCAGAGCAGGGGTCAGAGAGGCGATTCCTGTGCTTCGCCTTCAGCGCTGATCCCAAATCCCACTCCCAGCCCCATTGAACCACCTGCCGGGCCACTTCTGGGGGCTGCAGACCAAGGAGGCCCTTCCCCAGGGCAAGCCCCAGCAGTGGGGACGGGCGTGAACTTGGGGCAGCGCCAGCTCCCTACTTCCAGGCTTGGGCTCAGGCCCAGGGGGTCCTGGGGCGCCCCACTGCCATCCCCACCTGTGAGGACAAGGGCACCCTGCCCAGCTCAGGCTGCCAGCAAGGGGGCTCATCTATGGCCAGAGGCAGCAGGGAGCACCCCTCCCTGTGCGTTCTCCTCTTTCCACACACATACCCAGCACCCCACCTTGCCTCCAGGCCTCTGACCCTGAGGGTAGCAGCCTGGGACCCCCGAGTTCTGGCCTCTGAGTCCCTATTCTGGGGCTGACCTCCCTCCACACCCCAACCCCTTCCTGCTGGTTCTTTTCTCTCCTTCCTTCCTGAGCAGGGACCGTCCCCAGCCACTTGCCTCATCTGATGCCAGCTCATGCCCAGGAGCGGGACCAAGAGCAGCATCACCTCACACCGAGGTGTCCTTTCTCTCCCACTACATGGACACATGTTCCCACACATGTGATCATGCACACCACATGTGTGCATATGTGACCCACATACATGAACATGCACACCCACATGTGACCACACATGTAACCACACACAACCCCACATGAACACACATACCCACACATGTGACCTCACACATGACCCACACGTGACTACACACATGACCCACACACATGAACATGCACACGCACACATGACTAACACGGCCACAGACATGACCCCTACAGGAACATGCATGCCACACATGTGACCTCACACGTGACCCCAGACACTATCATGCACACAATGACTCCCACACATGTGATCCCACACATGTGAACATGCACACATGACTCCCACACGTGAACACACCCACATGTCGCACAGATGTGTTCACATGGTCACACAGTGCGCATGCACCCATACACCAAGTGTGTGCCCGTAGTCCCCACACACGAGCACACAAGCCCCCACATAAGCTTGACACACATGCACATACACCTTCCACACACGCTGCACATACACGCAAGGATCTTCCCGGTCCCGCCCCTCAGCCCCATCACAGGAGCAAGCCCCGGGGTTAATTTTATTGGGGTGGGGCTCGGGCTCTGGCGCTGGCTCCCGTCCGCCAAGGGTAGGCGCTTTGTAGGGGTCCAGCCCTCAAGCCGGCCCGTGCAGCAGATTTGGGGCCAGGTCGTGAGCTGGGTGCCGCTACCGAAGTCTTCTCTGGCCTGTCAGGAGGGAAGCGTGAGGGGCCGGCCCTGCCTTCCCGAGTGCCCCCACCCACCCCGACCTCGCTCACTTCAAAGGTCTTGTCCACTATCTCGTCAATGATGGCGCCCTGTGAGCGGAACTTCTGCTGGTACAGCTCCACGGCTGCAGTCAGCTGCAGGAATCGGACCATGAGCTCCTTCAGGCTGAAGGGAAGGTACAGGGGCACTGCAGGTGGCCTCGGGCACCCAGGCCCTGCCCACCGGACAGCACCCAGGCCCCCCACCAGGCAGCACCCAGGTCCCGCCCACCTGGCAGCACCCAGGCCCCGCCCACCAGGCAGCACCCAGGCCCCATCA